>JAVQKC010196369.1:0-30809 GCA_036025475.1 Philypnodon macrostomus | reverse complement strand
CTGGTGCAATGTGGATCGGGCAGTGGTCGAAGGCGGGAGTTCCCTGCTTAGACTGCTGCCTCCGCGACCCGGTTTCGGACAAGCGGAAGAAAATGGATGGGTGTTTTCTAAATATTGTTTGATGCCCATATTATAACAAAACCAAATATTTGATAAAATAAATGGCTAAATATAATAGAATATAAAAATCTAATTGTCCCTGTATCTGAAATGGCAAAAATGTAAACACATACAGTAAAGGAAAATAGGCTCTATATGCCTTTTGTCAAACAGAATACAGTTTTTTATGCTAGTTAAGTATATGTCGCTTACTTACTCTAAAAATGAGAGACTGCAAAATATATTCAACTTGGGTTTGGGATCTTTAACAAAAAAGACAAATTGGACAGGCTTGCTCATTGCTGCTGCATACATTAGACATGCTGATGCACTCGATAAACCAAGGACACACTCCACACAAGATGCAGACCTGCAAACACAGACTGCAAGTGCTTTCAGTGACTTGTCGGCCCCCAAGTCAATTTTACACTTACTTAGCCCCATAATAAGAAGCCATGTTGACAACAGTCAAGATGTACTTCTGCTTTTCTGGTGTGGGAGGCAAAGACTAACAAGTAGTTTGAAGGATTTAGAAAAAAGGTTTTATGGTAAGAAATGTTGATACATTCTGATTCTGATTATCTTATGAAGTTTGGATTGGATTATTTGCATACAGTACATACATTGCATACAGTAAATCTGGAGGACTGTTTCTCAGGAAAGTCTCCTCCTTTTGATTTAAAACCAGCCTTGCAAGAATAACTGCACGGACTCATCTTGGAAGTCTCAGGTGATAAGAAACACAAATTGCTTTATGCAAGGTACGGCGAGAATGTAAGAGCCACTAAAATTAAGTCTATAGTAGGGGCAGCTTCATACAGGAAAAAAAACATTGCATTGTTCATCTTCAACGCATAACAAGCCTTTAATCAAACATATTCAAAGCAGAGCATTCTTGATAGTTGTTATAGGGATAATTATGTATGCTTTTTTTTTGTTAGATTAGGAAAACTGTTCAATTTCCTAATAGTATATTGTAATCAGAATAATTTGTGGAGAAAGATCTTTATATGTCAACATGGCTTTGATGACTAATTCACTACTTTAGCAATGTAGTTACTGCCTGAATCATGAACTTAGAGGTGAATATTTTTAGCTTGGCCTTTTGTAGCAGCATCTTAGTATTGTATAGTGATAAACTGGTTTACTGTAACTTCTAATATGTTATGCTATACTGATGTTCGAATGATGGATTATAACAATAGCTAATGTATGCATTGACTTTTCAGCTTGCTCTTAGTTTATTTTCGTTAGACAGGTTGTCAAATGAAGCAGCCTCTATTGTCTGATGTATGAACACAGGTTAGGATTAGCTCACTGATTTAAATGAGGGTAGGTGTCAGTGAGTGTTGTTACCATCTCATCACTGCAGATATAATAAGCACAGCCTCAAGTTCATTAACGCCAGCATCACACTCCTTCTTTAAACAGGCCAGATGTGGCTTCAAGGCAACACCGGGCTCCTGTCAACAAGCCTCTGTAAAGTGTACCGATGTGGTTATTGTAAAACAGAAAAATTTTGTCATAAATCATAGATATACTGCAAGGCTTTAGAGCATTAGTTTGGTTGAATTTAAATACTTTAATATGAGTTTGTAAAGAATAATATTTGACTTCCCCAATACCACTTTCTTAAATCTAAAGTAGCCAACATAAAAACCAAACTATCTCTAAACTGGGTTGAATCCAGAGCTAAACTAGATTGTCTCAATATTAGGATTTCACTTAACTACAGTGGTCCAAACATCAAAATCAAGCCCCCTTGCAGAAGAGGTAGGAAAAGACTAGAACCACTAGAATCTGCTGTAATTACAGAGATGTCACTGACATAACATATTAATAGTAATGAAATATATATAACATATATATATAAGTGTTTCCAACTCCTAGATCTTTTACACTGTGAACTTACACATGAATGCATTTAGTACACACAATGTGCAGAATTATCCATTTAAGAACATCTGACATGGCTATAGCTTACTAGTTCTTAAGCACTGTACATGTCTGACAGAGATATATAAGATATATAAGTGCATATAGAATGGCTTAAGACATCACTGTTTAAAACAACTTGCATATTATATTTTTTCTACTGAATCCAGAAGACCATATAGAAGTAAATGCTTTAGACTTGGTCAGTTGGCCTTGGTGGATAATTACATTGCTGTAGTGCTATGGAAATAAAATTGAAATTAAATTAAATTCTGTGACTTGTGCTTCCTGTTACAACAGGGACTTTCATTATTACAAAGAAGAAATATCTACAGTATAAAGACTCACTGCTCAGATGACCACTACTAGGAAAACATCTCTCAGCTCACAATAATGTGCTTTAGCTACAAAAGACTGTACCATGTTCTATTTTATGAAGTTCTACCTAATAAAGTGGCCAGCGAGTGTACATTTTGTGTTTTTGAGCAGCGTCTCTGTTTTAGTGGTTTTTTTCCCAACTTCATCATTTGTCTCGCACTAACTCCCTCCCAACAGAGCAGTATACTGTAGAGCTACTTTGAACATAACGGCAGCACATTTGTCAAAAGCACAAAAACGCCTGCTGGTGTTAAAGCTGCTAAACAGTCTCTACAGGTGCACCGCTTCTTTTAGCTGTTGACAACAAGTACAAAGCACACACTTCTTAGGCTGGCTCTGCGTGGAGAATTTAACCCAGATTGTCACACGGCAATATATGTGTGTGTGCGCATATGTCTAAGCATGTTTCAAAAAACGGAGCTAGTCTGTAGTCAACAGTAGATATCAAAAAGACCTGCTGAAGAAGCCTCAAGCACAATTTTAGCAGAACAAAATGGTGGGTGATGAGTTCAGTAAGTAAGTAACATATGGCTTTGAACGTGTGCAAAAGCTAGTGGATCTGAAGAAATAGGTCAGCATGAAATGGCCTCAAATCAGAACACCATTACTGTAGATATCAAATATGATCAGTGAAATGTTTTTTTGGACAATAGTCTGAATTGGAATTTTCAGAAAAGGTTGGTTATGGTCAGTGGAAGTTTTTAGCCAGGAGGCAGGACATTGCAAAAAAAGAGCCAAGAATATTAGCTTCAACCACAAGGGGTCAACAAAGGAAAACATATTAAACCGAGAACAGAGATACAAAGGTCTGCTCATAGACATACTTCTAGTAATATTCATAATAATGTTTCTAATGTCTTTGTCCACCCTGCAAACTGCAACTGGTAAAGGTGTTCTCTGCCTATAAAGTCCACTGTTGCCCCAGAAGGGAGAAAGGGATTGTGGGTTCGATCCTCAGGCCGGCCGACAATCTCGCTGGGTGGAGTCTGCATGTCCTCCCTGTGTTACTGTGGATTCCCTCAAAGTACTCTGGCTCCCTCACACCGTCCATGCATGTGTTAAGAGAATTGGTCAATCTAAATTGTCTATAGTGAATGCATGTGAGTGTGAATGGTTTATTGTCTGTGTATGTCTCAGTGTCATTATTAGCGTCTCTATTTGGTGCGCTATTGTTTGTTCAGACTTGATTCGCCCTGTTTTAGCTGAACATCAAAGTGAGCACAAGATCAAACACAAATCCATGTCATTATCCTATGTCAATCACTGCCTCGAATTATAGATCTCACTTTCACAATCTGCAACAGAGAATACCTTTCATCAACATCAACCTTCATTCATTGTACAAAATGTATAATGATTTTATTAAGCCAAGATCACAATTTAGATTATATCACAATTTTAGTTTTTGCTTACACAGACATTTGTCATAAAGCCTTTCAAACTGCAGATTCAAGTTACAGCCAACCCAATGTTCATCATAACAGAGAATAAATGCACAATTCAACGATACTCCCAGTATCACAATACAATCTTTTATTTCTGATATCGCACACCCTAATCTACAGTATGTCAGATTCACAGTTAGAATGACAGAAGCCTAATCTCCTAACTGTGTATTTATGTTTATGCTTGTGATTGGAATAAGCAGATATAAACAGATGGGACAGACACGCTCCTGACGCTTGTAATGTCGGACCTCCTGATGTGCCCGTTTCATCTGTAATTATTCACAGAATTAGACAAGGACAAAGACGATTGTCAGACTACAAAGCTGTCCTTCACACACAATGGAAGAAATACAAGGGAGCTGTACGTTTGTAGAATAAGCGCTGCTGATGAGTGCCCTAAATGGTCTATTTGGTTACAATAAGAGAGAAATT
Source organism: Philypnodon macrostomus (assembly GCA_036025475.1). Lineage (NCBI taxonomy): Eukaryota > Metazoa > Chordata > Actinopteri > Gobiiformes > Eleotridae > Philypnodon > Philypnodon macrostomus. The sequence goes on along the minus strand of JAVQKC010196369.1, from coordinate 26,517 downwards.
ACTTGATTGCCATTGACTTTGAAAAACACTGGGAAGGATTTTTCAACATTCATATTAATTAGATTTACCTTAAAGTAAATGTGGTGGTGTGCTGGCTGAATGTGAAATTTAAAGCTAATCAGGCTTTTTAACAGCTCATAATTACCTTTTTTGACACCAGGTGTGGACATTATCAAATGCCCTTGCTGTTTCCTGATAGATCTAACATAACTATATTGTATTCACATTGTGCTAATTTAATGGCTTGTCTAACTAACCCAAAGCCTGCTATTAAGTGAAGGTAGAACATGAAGATTGAATATACAGCTAACAGATGATGAAACACTGTACCCCAAAGCTGTACACTAAACCACTCACAAATGTCCATATATGATTATCAAGAAAATAAACAAGTCTTCTACAAAGCCATGTCTTTAGACCTTAAGTACTTGACAGCCATTTTCAAACCAGGCTTCAGACAATCAAAGTGTTCTGCTTACTTTTACTAACACAGCCTTTCATCCTCGTCTCAAAGCAGATCTTTTTTCCCAACAGATAAACCTCAAAGAGACAGATAAGGAGGATGTGACAAATGGTCTTCCAGGACGATTGGCAGAGCAAAAACAGAGCCTCATTTTAGTCCACAAGGCTATTTGATTGCTTGTGTAATTATATGATGTTATTCTGCTATTTAATTCCTTTTTCAACTTTCAGAATGACCTCTACCTGGATGAATGACAACCTTCACCTTCATCTGCTATTTAAGCACACGTTTATTCAATTTCAGCTATTGTTCAAGTTACTAAACCCAGGCATCAATTGAAATAAAAAATAATCTAACGGCTGATATGGAAAACTGCTTTTGATGCAACTGATAAACCAGAAGCAGTCACAGCACAGACCTCCACCAAGGCACACACCCTATTATAATGATATGGTGCTCAGACCAATAGACCCAAACATGAGTTTTGAAGTTCAGAAGCAAATGCTGAATCCAGATAATAGAGAAAACACAGAATTCTTAATAACTTCTACTGTACTGTCATCCTCAGAAGTTATATTACAGTGACGTGTCCTGGTGTCAGTCTGCATAAAGTACCCAATTTTAACCTGGACAATGAAAAATAAGTATTCAACTTTGGTATTATTATGGGATTTTTATGCAAGCAAAAGCCTTTTTTTTATTTACATTTTTTACTAAAGCTCAACTTTTACTTTTTTGCTGCAAAAATGGCAGTGACCCAGGACTGGTGATAAAGGCTTTCAATGTATTGCCAGAGCGGTTGAGCGGTGAAGGTCAGAGCCACCTGCACTTTGGATGAACGCATTAAAAGACTGCAAAAGGGCTAAATCTGAGAGTTTTGGCAGTTTGCGGCTGACTTTTATCCAGGGATGTGCATACTGTACATTCAGCGTCTTGCTCAAGGGCACTTTGACAGGACACACCACTTTTTGATGTGCAGGGAGAGATTGAATCAGTAACCTTACAGTAATGGAATTGACTCACTAACCACTAATCTGCCCCACCACCGGAGCGAAAGGTGTAGACGGAGAAATATGAGCTGGGTTAGACAGAAACAGGAGAATGAGTACAGAAAATAGACTGTGTGCGGATGTGTGCATTGAGGAGGGTGGCAGTGGGTGTGTGTGTGTGTGTGCGCGTGTGTGTGTGGGAGGGGGGGTGTAAAAGGATGATAATAGAGCCAGGGAGCAGCCGCACAGACAAACAAAGTGTGAGTGATGGCTGATGGTGAGGAGACACTAAATACAAAGTGAAGGAGAGAGAGACATGCTGAGTGATGAAGACAAGGGAGGACTAACACACATCAGGAACAGTGGTGGAAAGGAACTAATTTCTGATTTCTCGCAATTTATTTAGATAGATTACTTGCTGAGCAGCAAGAAGAGCCTTTTTCTGGACTTTTTCCTGTTTGGGTGACTAGACCAGCAACTATCGGCCTTAGACAGGGTAAACTCTAGACATCCCATTTAGACGTAGGGACAACCCATAGACATACTTTTATCCGTTTTGTGGCCATGGCTATTAGTCTGATTTCACTCTTCAATCCAATCCAATTCACAGGAATCTGGAGAGAACCCAGAGTAACACAAAAAAGATATGCAGACTCCAGAGGTTATAGTGGGCTGGCCTAAGGATTGAACCACACCCTCCCAGCCATGGTGCACCCAATGTAGTAGTAGATTTAACTTTCAGCGTTTTATTTTGCTTCTACCCATGTCATCATTTGACTACTTTTACTTCCAATTACATTTGAGTACTCATTCCAGCTATAATTAAGACATAAACAAATGTCAATGAGAGGCAGATGACTAAAGACAAACAAGGCACAAACAACAGGAGGTCACATTCTGTCTGGTCAGCCATTGGTCAGACTGCTCTGGTACAGAGGAGGAGGAGGGTGGTGGGTGTAGTAGCAGTGAACCCCGTAACCCTTAATTTCCTCAATGACAAATTCAGGTGTCCTTCCATTCTACTTCCTCTCCGTCTCACTTACTGCCAGCACTGTCACATATTCTCATTAGTCACTGTGGCAGCTCGGACGGAGGCTGTGTGGAGAGCGGCTCAAATAGGAACACAGGCCGGGAATTGGAATGTGAATGTGAGAGAGGGTTTACAAAGAGGAAAGGCACAGAGGGGATGACTTAGAGCATGTAGTTCAGCAGATTACAGAGGTCTATAGACTAGTTCAAAACTCGACTCTAGTGCATGAAAATAAACAAACCATTAACCTCGGGCTAAAAGACATGCTCTGGAAATGCAGGTCAACAAAACAACAAAGCTTTTTATTTTTTATCTATAGCCACACAATGCACCAATTCAGTTACTGTTTTAGATCAATTTTGACCATTGTTGCACAGCCCTATTTATCTTTGTAAACAATTCTAGTGGGTTACATTACCAGTCAAAACTAAACATTGAATTTTAGCACTGAGACCATTCAGTCTGGCAGGTCTGTAGAGTTTTTGTCAGCTTTACACAAAGACTAAGTTCAGACAGTCTGTGCTGTGCATCTGTGCAGATTACTGTGCTCCAATCTGAAATGTGTGCCTGTAACAGCTGCCAATCCCATTGAGGAACTCATCTACCTCCACACATCCACAACACTGTCCACCAGGAGGCATGTGGCACAGATCAGCCTGTACCAGCAGAGGTGTGCCAGGGCTCAATTCAACAGAAGTGCATTTCTCTGTGCCACACATGGTGCAACTCAGATGAACCAATTTATTTTAACATACCTATAAAGTATGTATCTATTTTCTGTAATAAAAATGATATACTGCTGTTATACTCTATGTAGCACTGAACCCAAAACAATCTACAATTCCAAGGTCAGTGACAATGGTAGAAAGGACACAGAAGACATGCATACTAGAACTGTGAACTGTCCCTGACTATAAACTGGCTGACGAAAGACAGTACAATTACATGCAGAAACGTGATTTAATGTGTAAAATTGTGTCTAATTTTAACTACTACAGGAAATCCCCAGACCATGAATTTAGCCCATAGACACAGTAGTTGAATTCTCTCTTATGCAAATATATAAAACTAGTAAAAAAATAAAGGTTTGAATCTTGCCATGAGCAGATATCCCAGTCCAAGAAAATGCCAATGCTGTAATCAAAATCGTGTATTGTTGCACTTAATGCAGAACATAACATCACCTTCTAATTAATTACCCCTAAAACAGGTGGTGCCGACACCCACCAACTTCTCAGGAAGTTCAGTTTGTGTAGGTGGATACTTTATCTATTTGGACTAAGGTCACCAAAGAAATGGAGCAAAGATAACAAGAAGCAAACTACCTGTTGACCATGATTACAGTCTGCAGAAGGAAAAATTGTGGAGAGAGCCATACGACGAAGAGGCGGCTGAAGGATTACTGCAGAGAAACAGACAATTCTTGTCTTGTATAGTTTTGTAACAAAGGCTGGTATATTGTAAATAGTTGACTTGAAATACCTTTCAGAAAGGAAATTGACAAAGACATATATAATTGTATCAAACCATTTTCTGGTCCATTACAACAACACTCAAACTGACTCACCACAAAAATGATACTGTATGTTGGCAACAGATTACAATGTTTTTGAAATGCCATATATATTTTTGTGCTGCACAAGTTCAAACCACCCACATGAATCAAAAATGTCAAAGTTGTCCTTAAAGCCAAATCCAGCAAACAATGCAGAACTGACCAGTTGGTCACATGCACTCCCACACTGAAAATTGGCTTCTTCCAGGAATTTTTATATTTTTGGTTGCCAGTGGGCAAGGAATGGTCTGGCACAAGGAAGGAAGATGGAATTCTACCTCACTAACTGGGATGTATTACTGGCACTTGTTTGGTCAGATTTTTTTGCAACCATTTCATAATGTAGCCACATTTGGGAAGGTTGGGAATCTGCAAAAGAACAAATTATTAGTTTATGGAGTGGATTTGCATCACTGTCTGAATTCATGTTGGTTTTAGTCTACAGCCTAGTGCAGTCTCTGGTGTCCCCTGCTAGTCACAGAGGAGCTCCAGCACATCTCAATGACACTTCTGGAAAAATTAAGCAATTTACCCTCTTTGTGAACCCTGGGCTGAGAGATTTAGAGTGCTGACATTATGATGGCTAAAACTGAAAAGTGGCCCACTCTCACCTGCAGGAAACAACAAAAGCTTTAAAATATATTGAAAAGTATAGAAAAAAAGACAAACATCACTGGTTCTGCTGCTGGGTGACACTTAAGAGGACAAATTACTTCTTTTGCCGAATCTTGAACCCCATTTCTCCACAATAGGATCAATCTTTCCCATCGGTAGACCACAAAAAAAGAAAAGCACTGTTTGTACAGTTTCATAAAATAACACCATTATTTTTCTGCCGTCATAATGAAGTTATTGGTCTATGAATGAGACGGGCTCGGTCCAATTATGCGCCAAGGTCACTGCTTATTGATTTACCATTCGTCTGTTGTTGAGGTCATTACGCACACGCTCAATGTGATGATTATTTTGATTATGGATGGATAGCTCGAGTAATGTTATGAAGGAGGAGAGAATAGAGGGACAGATTGTGAGGACAGCAAAGTAATTTAAGAAGTAATTATTTCCTTGTGACGTCAAGCAAGTTTTGAAGGTAGGGCAAAATATACACTTTCTCCAGCTTAGTCAATTGCATAATAATATTACTAATGTATCCAAATAACTAAAAAGGAATAGAAAGGTATTTGGTAGAAAAAACTACTCAAGTACTAAGTAACTGTCTGAGTGATTTCTAAGCAATAAAAAAATCTTTACAAAATAACAAAATAAGGCAGAAGAAATAAGTGCTGTCAATCGATTCATTTTTTTCTCAGATTAATCACACCTTTGGCCTGTGTGATCAAATTTTATCATGATTAACCACCAAGGACCCCAGATGAAGCTACCCCTACCCCCTAAGCTACCCCTAGCCCTCTAAAGCTTCTATCGCTGTCCCTGCTCCAGCTGCACTGGTCGAGTTAGACAGTCACAGCGCTCATCACTACACTGGGCCGTTTGGGGAGTGCAGACTGAATTTACTGCAAAAACTTTAGACAGGACTTCTAGACTACTGAACTCTTTTTGTGAAACTACAACAAATATTTTAGTGTCATTACTTACTACGACATTACTACTAACTAAAAGTACCATTTATTATACTATACTATATCAACTGGATGATTAAAAGTAATTGTGTGAGAAAAATATTGTGTCTCCGACTGGGCTCACGTTCTCCTGGGCCTCCTCACTCATCAGCGCTGGATGCTTCTCAATAAGAACCTTCATTAAAATGCCTCAGAGCAATTAACAAGCTTGTTAGATTTGGTAATCACTTAATCAGTGCATGGAGAAGATGTCAGTCTTTGAATTTCAATTAGAACCTAGGGGGAAAAAAATGTCCAAAATGTTCTTGTTGTAAAGTTGTTGAACATCTTGTACAATAGACTGACGATGGTAAAGCACATGATGAAGTCAATAAATGAACTAAAAATACTTTAAAATAGATTAATGATGTCTCCTGTTCTTTGACGTACTGACGAGACCAATGCACTTTATAAAGATAAATAAAAAGCCTAAAATACTCAGACCATGAAAGCCGACATTAATTCAGTCTTGCTATATTTGTGATTGTTCGGCAAGCCTAATGCACATGAAGTTAAATAAGGTAAAGGCACTCAACCTGAGCCCCGTTAATGCAGTCCTGCAATACTGTGCGTGGCATTTATCTTTTCTCAAATACTTATTATATGGAGAACCAGAAACCATATTTTGGAATTACACATGTCGCTATGTGTATAATGCAGTTTTAAGGTCTGAAAGGTGCACCAAAAAATTGTCCTCGCAATGAAATTATCTTAGTCTTTGATGCTTCTCGGCTCTGCTCGCACTGACGCTTCCCCATCCAAACATCAATAATAGAGCACCATCAAATATTTAAAAATTGAATGTCTAACTTCTGTCTACTACTAATTACCCTGGAGATGAAGAGACTATTCAGGAGTCAGGGCAAGAAGTTCTGTCTGTAGTGTTAGAAAGAGGAGGGTAGAGTAGCCAACAATTGTACTCAAGTAAAAGTAAGTTTTAGAATTAACGTAATCAGACAAAAATATCAAATTAATTCTTGCATTTTCATACTATAAACTAAAATTACTAATCACTAATTACAAATTCAGATAAATTCACAGCATAAAACAGTACCATGATAATGTACATATACTAAGGATTTCTGACTTTTGGCTTAATTACCCTAAAATGCAATATAACCTATACATTTTTATCACATGGTTCTAGATAAATACCCTAATGCTGTAATATCACTGTGGCATAAACATTTTCCACAAATTTCACCCAAAAGTCATATATCCCCAATTTATTGTGCCTATATGTATTGGGTAAAGTACCCAAAAACAATTATTGTTCAAAATGATCCATCCATCCATCTTCTTCCGCTTATCTGGGGCCGGGCCGCGGAGGCAGCAGTCTAAGCAGAACCTCAGCTGACTCCTCTCAATGTGGAGGAGCAGCGGCTCTACTCCGAGCTCCTCCCGAGTGACCGAGCTCCTCACCCTATCTCTAAGGGAGCTCCCAGCCACCCGTCGGAGAAAGCTCATTTTGGCCGCTTGCATCCAAGATATTGTGCTTTCAGTCATGACCCAAAGCTCATGACCATAGGTGAGAGTCGGAACGTAGATTGAACGGTAAATCGAGAGCTTCAACTTTCGGCTCAGCTCCTTCTTCTACCACGACAGACCGGTTCAACAACCGCATCACTGCAGAGGGTGCACCGATCTGCCTGTCAATCTCACTCTCCATCCTTCCCTCACTCGTGAACAAGACCCAAAGATACTTGAACTCCTCTACTTGGGGCAGGGACTCTCCTCCGACCTGGAGAGGCCAAGCCACCTTTTTCCGGTCGAGAAATGTTCAAAATGATATTAAGTAAAAAAGTATGTTAGTTAGTAAGTTGAAATTACTCAAAAAATGTACTATTAGTTTCCTAGGCAAAAGGCACTTCTTCCTCAGGCATTCGGAAGTGAAGGATGTAAAGCAAATTAGGACTGAAGCCTTCCCCCAAGTATAAAGTGTTGTATATTTGCTCAAGTGAGTGACAAGGGAGAAAGTCGATGGCGTTAACAACAAACGTGAAATGTTTTGAATGTTCCTCCGAGTAGAAGAAGTAAAAAGTTACAGAGAAGATCTAAGGTACTCTGTGTGCTGTTTGAGTTTTGGCTTGTTATGCCTTTGGAGACCCTGCAAGCAATAAGAGTATTTGAAAGTTCACATTTTTCCAAACTAAAGATAAGCAGAATGAAAAAGAAAGAAAAACTCAAGGGCCAGGTGCTGGAAAAAAATGTGGAATCTATAGTTTACAACTAGCAGTACATATTACATTTGATCATTATGTGGATTATCTTTGACATTCAAGTTAGATACATTTGCATTCAGTGATATCACAGAATATACAGCATTCCTACAGAACAGCTACGTAGATGAATGCATAAAAGCTTTTTTATTCTAAAGCTTTTTCTATAGCTATGCCTACACTCTGCATTTGTTAACATTGTTGTGAACTAATTAACTGTAAATGTTTATATCACAGCTTTTTCAATGGCTTGTGCCCTCTAAATGCATTCACTTATTCACTTGGAAAAGCTTGAAATACATCTTTAGAATCAGTTTTGCTTCTTACTCTAAATGACTTGTGTACACATTTTGTTTTGCATTATATCAGAAATAACTAGTCCTCATACCTTCTACTAGCTTAAGTGGTTTCAACTGTTTTATGGGTCGATTGATAGAGCATTTGCCCCTATACTCAAAGATTCCCTGTGTAGTGGTAGAGTTTACCATTGCAAGAAAGGTCCAAAGTAAGTGCTTCTAGTGCACTGTATCTTTGTTTAGTGAGTGGACTGAAGGAAAGCACAGGTGAGATCAACACAGTATACCCTGGCGATAATTTATGCTGAAATAATTGATCTGTTTAGATATCGACTGAACGTCACAGGGAGTGATTTTTTCGGAAATACAAAAAGCCCACTTCTGTCTGGACCACAAAGCTAGTAGGGGATTGACAAGGCTGAACTATCCCAGTGGCAGAATAACCCCATGAAAGAAGAGAAACAAAAATAAGGCTAAACCCTTTTAATATGTATGTCTCAAAATTGTGGCTGTCTCGTGGTAGCTTTCTCCTTAAGTGCTCAAGCCTCATGTCTCATTGTCTGTTGTAGCTATTATTGACAAATGCCTGCTTGCACGTCTTTATGTTGACAGTTGGGGGTCCACAAGGTAAGCCTGTCCCATCTGCTGCCCCGTTGGAAGGTGTCCTGAATAATGATGTGGCATAGCATGGATCACAAAGTTCACTGTTCTGAAATACATCCACCCTTCCTTTTAATCATGCTTTTGTCAGCTCTACACAAAGCTACACTCTTCAGGCAAGACACTCATAAACGACTATCAAAAAAGCTTCTATCTTTTTCAGTGGTAGCATAGTGAGTGGGCGTTCACACAGGAAGCCGTGACAGCAGGTCGAGTGGTGGAGGATTTAAACAGGCTGTGGCCTCTCGTGTGTCTTTGTGGAGGTGGGAAGCAACACTTAAATTTATTTGTATTAACTATCAGGCATAGAGGGCTCAGATCATATCTAATACTTGTGTGTTATTTAAAATGTCTCAGGTATGAACTGCAATTTCAGTCTTTAGAAAATATATCTCAAGGTAAAATACATCTAGATAAATCAAGATACGATTTATTTCAACCCGGGCACAGGTGAGCACAGTTTTGACCATATGCTGAAGGAGCTACAATTACATGAATCTTATCAACGGTTTTAGCTCAGTCGGTAGAAAGTCGTGAGTTCGAATCCAGCTTAGAACAGTTTGCTGAATGTCACTCCCCACTCTTGTTTCTTGTCAATGGCAAAACAAAAAAGGAGTATGCACTTAAATGGGCCCTATTATGTAAACTTGACATTTCTCTCTACCATGTTTTATTACTTTCCTCGTCAATAAACATACCCAGACATGTATTTTTGAGAAATCCAATTGCTGCAGTACTGACTTATAGCAGCATGTTGGCAAAGTGGTTAGCACAGTCACTTCACAGCAAGAAGGTCCCAGGTTCGAGTCAGGGCCTTCCTGTGTGGAGTTTGCATGTGCCTGGGTGGGTTTTCTCCAGGTTTTCCCCATCAACCGAAAAACATGCACAATATAGGCTAATTCTCCAGATAGCTACATCCTGACCAAGATTCTAGCTCAAGATATAGAGAAGGTTTTCCCATGCAGCAAATTTTCCAATGAGGATCAATAAAGTATAAATACCAATTCCACCAAAATTGCATTTTTGCATCAAACTAATATGCTTTTCCACAAGATTCCACAAGATTTCTTAACTGTATCCCTCGACAGTGACTTGCAGAGGTAAATCCCACAAACAAACATGGATAATCTAAGAGATAAATAACATTACAATAGGTTTACATCACAAGCTGTGTGTTTTTCAAAGTTGCATTAGGGAAACATAGAATCCCATATGAAACCATGCAGATGAAAGCTCGGCATAAGCATCATCACTCAGTATGCAGACAGATGGGTTTAGCACCTTGGAGAGTGACAGCCCCAGCAGAGGTGACACTTGTACTTCCAGATTAAGAGTTGTCTGAAGTCGCACACATTCCACGTCTAGCCTTTGCTCCTTGATGCTCTTTGAGTCAATCCTATGAGGGTTGAGCTTGAGACGTCGCCGACCCTCTGTTGCTATGGTCTGTACTCACACACTTAATCTCATGGGGATTATGACATGGAAAAGTCCTAGACATGGCACCAACGCCACTCTTTACTGGAAAAAATGTAGTTAAATAAAAATATAGACAGCCTTAGAAATACAAAATAATATCAATATAAATTAATTATTAAAGTACTTGTAAAGTTAACTTCAAAGGAGTTGGAGGTCATGTCAACTATATAATATAAAAAGTGTACAATCAGTTCAGAAAAAATACTATGTGTAATATTGGAGTCTTGAAGAGTTGAGTCAAATTGTAGAGCATCACTGCTTCAATGTAAAAAGGTTAACCATACTTACTACATGCATACTAATAACTCATATTATAATAATATATAATATAATAGTCAGTTAAGTAAGGATGAAGTCAAATTTTATAGTGGATCATTCAAAGCCATGCACAAAGTGAATAGGGTTTAGGATATCTATGACCCATTATCATACATTTCTATGGGACTGGGGTGTGACCATAGTGTTCCGACTCTCAGCCTCACACTCACTTCAAAACTAGCCCCTCTTTGTCAAATCCTATTAGAGAGAAGAAGTGGTTCCCGGGTCTAATCCTTGCGCTCAGACCTGAGCTGCACTGCCTGACAGACACCAAGATAAAGTGCCAGACAGACGGACGGATGGGTGCGAAAACAAAAGTCAAAGTGTTTTTAGGTTAGGAAACTGTGCCTCCCGCAGACCGTATCAATTTGAACAACACCTACTTCAGAAAGACCGTTCCTTAGTATCAAAGCTATTGTCTCCAAGAAAAGACAAGCATTTTCTAAAAACAGAGGCAATGGAGCATAGTTACCGTTGATAGATGGTGGTAACAGATTGAGAGAGGAAGGATTACTCCACTTAGACATTTGCTCTGTGTTTTTGAGAAATGTCATTTTGACCAAAACAATACAGCACCTTATTTTGTTACCATCTGTTTTTGGCAATTCATCTTGTGGTGAGGGGATACTGCTTATGTGATGATTCAGTATTACATAGTGCTAATAGTAGAATATACAGTTACAGTAGCTTGTTGAGTACAAACTGTAAAACTGATTTAAAAACACCAAAAACAGGTGTAATTTCGATTAAATAAAAATTCCCCTTTAATTGAGACTTGAAGCAAAACATACTCTATAGTTACATAATTAATTAACTTTTACGTAAGAGACAAAGTTGAACTCAAGTACACTTTACTGACTTGTTCTAGGCCTTGGCTTCCAGTAAAGGTGCAAAGTAAGGACAAACTTCAGTGTATTTAAATCTCTGCATTACCAGCCTAATGAAAAATTGGACGAATAAAAATGCCCTCACAGAATCACCTTGCCATCTGATTAGGAGCATCCAATTTCAATATATGTCACGCAAAACCCACATAGTCCCACTTTAAACCCCCCACGCCTTTGGAAACTTCAGATTTATGCAGGACTTCCTCTGTACAGCTCCAAACCAGAGGTAAATGGGTTATATAGGGATAAATCTGATCCAAATCTTGATTTGACCAAATGAACGCCTAATTAGACTCAAACAGATTGAGATGATAAGGCAGATAAGAAAGATAATCTCCCATTAGCACTTTTCCAGTTTTTGTCCTGGAAGGCACTGTACTGCTCTGTGAGAAAAAATTAGGGCAGCAGCCATGGATAATTTCATTGAAATAAGGGCTGTACAATGGATCAAGCAATTATTGTCATTGCGGCATCATTATGCATACATTTATGTGTATTATAAACATTATATAGTAGACTGCTTTTGCTACAGTATTCGATATGTCATTTGGTGTGCAGGGAAAGGGAAATAATCAAGGAATATCAAATCAATATGATGGATTAAGAAATCCATCATATTGATGCGACCCTCTACTCTTGGGTTAGCCATCTTTTGACTCACCTTTCCTGAAAGTTTCATTAATTCTTCCTGGTTCAATTTGAGCTGTGTAGCTAACAGACAAACTGACCTAAATTGGCAAACCATAACCTTACCAACGATGGTAAAATTATTAATTTTGTTGCCATATTTTTTAGATGGTTTTAAATATGCAACACCAATGAGCCTAAATGCAACAACATGCAATTATGAAGTTTTTTAGAGTCTAGAAAGTAAAATTTCCCAGTCACCTAACAGACACTTGACGTGGTCCCTATCCTAAGGTGGTCACTGTTCAAGTGATTAATGAAAAATGCTTAAGGGGCTGACTGATGCATGGATGAACATCTATATATAAGGTATCAATCACCAGTGTGGGCCAAGCATGTTAGAAAAAGGCAGTGAGTGATGACTGGACCTGTGAACCACTAAACATAAAATCCATGTGTCCAAAGTAGAAAGAAAATGCTCTGACATAAAAAGATGGATGTTTTGAGTTTGTAGCCAAATTTGAAAAGGTCAATCGTGAAAATTGCATATTATAGAAATCTCTCTTATCATAAAGCGTTGTGATTGAAGTTAATTACCCAAATTGATGGATGGTCCCAGTGAGGGGCAGGTCATGCTGAGACCAGTTTGTCATCATCTCTGGGCTATAAGGGATGATATGGCCTGTGAAGCAATCACCCCTCATGCATTTCTTGCATCAAGCGCATGGATGAAGACAGATAGAGTAGTGACATTTAAGAAAAGAAAATACAAAATACGAAAAAAGTAGATGACCTGATATTGGTAGAAACCATGGACAGAGGTTAAGTCATATGGTTTTACACAGTTTCTACAATTTATTTATTTTTGGAGGGTGGCTGGAGCCTACTGGCGCTACTATGGGTCTGAGGTGAGGTACACCCTGGACAATGACTGTCACAAGATTAAAACTTGACATTCAGTGACTTTCATTTTATTCATGTATGTCATCTGACAGTGGGAGGTAGAACTTTGAGAACCTACAGTAACACAGTGAGCAGATGCAGAGAGAGATAGCGTGTAGCGATAAGATGATTAAGATCAAGTAGAAAAGTACAATGTGTAAAAAGAAAAAAAAAAGAAATGTATGCATGAACACAAAAATATATATTGGGATTAGGACATAGCTAAGTATATGCAGTACAATTACATGGTAAAGCCCATACTATGCTGCAGCACTGGTGATCAGTAAACTATAACTGTGATCATATCCACACTAAATATAATATGGTACAGCTGCTGGTGTCATTTTCTACTAAGGGTTTTTGATGAAGCTCTGAAGATCTGTACGGCCCATATGGAGATGTTAAATATATTTTCATCACTTTCCTGTTTGTTACTAACAGCAGGGGGTCTAAACATGTAACATAATGCTGGCCTGAGGAAAGAGCATATCCATAGTCACACATCTTCATATGCAGATGAGCTTCCAAGGTGCATTTACATCATATTAACCACAGTCTCATTTGCATAGCACACTTCCCTTATGTGAGTTATTGCACGAAACAAAATGGATGGTGTCAAGCTGGAATATATGCATTTAAAGAGTGGTTTTCAATTTTATGTGACACATGCAGGACTATGTAGCCTGACCGGACGGTAATTAAAGGAATTTTTGTACCACAAGCTCAACAGTAGAGAGGTCATTTAAATTCATGAAGTAGAGTTTTCCCTTCAAGAGACAAGAGGTCATAACCTGAGAAGACATGAGTGAGTCCAGGGCATTCCTTTGAACTGGGCCAGACTGCCTCTCTTTCTGTGAATTGCTGCACAGTATAGTCTATAATAATTTAGTATTTTTGCTTGGTCATAGTGGAACAAGAAACTCACAAAAATGAAATGACTAAAAAAACCAAATATTTGAGTTACAATAATAAAACATGGGTGAAGAAAGATCATCTCAAATTAGTAATGTTTTAAAACTGCAAGATACGGTCAAAGATACTGAATCAATATTTACCGTTTCTAATAACTGGATCCAGACATTTCTTCTTACACATTTTCCTTTGCTGTTGTGGGAGAACAGTTTTCATACTTACTCTTCTGTACACTATGTTTTGAAACTTACTTAACATAAAAAAGGGAATATTTAGACATAATGTATGATACAGTCCAACTGTCAAAACTGAATTTGACTTCATTTGCACTTACTAGCAAGCTCAAGTCAAATACAACACAGAGACTCAATCTGTCTGTGCAAAAAAAGCAAATGTTTGTACAAAAAAACTGTTGAATATACATGTATTGGACTCTTTAGTCTCTGTTGTTTAATGTAGTTTGTAAATAAATATTAAATAAAAAATATTTGTGAGTATTGTGCAGACGTTGAATGACAGCTCACACACAGTTCATTACTACTTGACTCTTGCTCATGACAACAATTTGATTTGTTATTGTTCTTTTTGTTTAGCCTGACAGGTTTCATTTTTCTGTGACAGTTCGCTGCAGGCAAAACATTTGGTGTCACCACAAATTCACCGGAGAATTCTTTTGACATATCAGCCACAAGACCCACGTCGGTAAAATATGTTTCAATTTGTGACTGTCGCTATCAAGGACACATCAGTGCCTGTCACAGCCATGGCTTTCAAAGTAACAGTGAATGAATGCCTAATGTGTCCATCTGGGGCCACACTTATCACAAGACTAGAACTGGAAAATACAATATGGCACCAGGACTGATACAGCTGGTTTCAGTTACAAAAGTCAAACACTGTAACAATTTAGTTAACATTACTTAAAAAATAAACTGAAAAAAGTGAATTCAAATTAGGTCAACTCAAAACTCACATGATGACATTTACTTTGAAGGCTCTTATGGCTTAACGTTACAAGAATCATGCACAGGTAATTTGATAGTTAATGTAACAGAAACAGGATATGCCTATATATAGGGGGAAAACGATTACTATTTTCAGTTAGGATTGCATTAAAGGTGTTGATATAGCCTAATCCATGCACAACAGGCTAATCCACTAGCTAGGTACTCACAAGCAACATCCTGGCTCAAGATCCGGAGAAGGGTCCCTGGGCGCTGCACTGCTGTTGGCTTTCCATTGCTCCTGACAGGTTGCCCCATGTGACTCTGAAGGACAGGTCAAATGAGGAGGTCAAATTTTCCTACCAGGACTATAAAGTATACCTTACGTTCACCAATTTTAGTAAACATAATAGATCATGTATACGCTAAAAAAGGGCACAGAAGAAATGCTGTCAGTCATGGTCATTGTTTATTTGGTGAACCGTAAGTTGGCAATCGGTTTCCTAGATTTTTAAAGTAAGTTGAGTGGATTTTAGAGACACTTCCAACTCTAAATACATTATAAGTAAAACAGTTAAAATGATCTAAATTTCTACATAAGTCTGTCATTTACATTCAGGGCTGTCTCCGGGCCATGACACATCAGTGTGCTTTAACAAGAGGACGTTTTTCAATTACTCAGAGCCTGACCTAGACTTACTTCAGCAGTCCGACAGACTGAAAGGACATCTATATACCACATTATTTTCACTGAGGAAACCTTTTAACGGTGGGGAAGGGAAAAGGCCAATCCACTATAAAATAAAACGATACAAAGAGAATGGTCTAAGGCTACGTAATGAAAAGCTAACAGGATAAAATGTGTAGATACCTCCAGCGACAGTAAAAGTGCCATGATAAAAAGCTTTGACATCAATCTCTACGGTGTCTTTGTCATTGTCTATGAGGCTTCCTCCGGACAATGGAAAATTACAGTAATAAAAAGTCATGCAGTCTGTCATGTAGCCTTGAGACAATAGCAACATCTATAACTGTGTGTTATAGATAAGGTGACAAATCAATTTATTAAGGTGATGAGACAAAAATGACAATTACATCACATATGTATTTGTGACTATATAAAATGTTCTTATTTACAACCATTTCTTGAAAGTACATATACAATAATAAAAGAGTTTATACTACTGGAGGAGGGAACTGAACATTTTCAATTTGGTCTACTGAAGTATGGAGGCCTCAACAAAAGCAGGATTGCAAAAGACAAGGTATACACAATTAAAGGTGTATTCCATAAGTTTCTTAAAATAAGAATAAGTAAAAAATATATAAAAATGCAAATGACTATCTGACCCTGTTCTGTTTGTAAAGTAGATCTGTAAGTCTGTAGAGGTCAGGGGAGGGAAACTCGACTACTATTGGTCAAAGTGGTAACCCACAAAGTCTGATCTGAGACCAGGGGAGGAACTAAAGTAAAATAATAATTATAACAGATACTACTTACATCGATTCAATTCAATTTTATTTTTATAGCTCTATATCACAACAAAGTTGCCTCAGAGGGCTTTACAGAAAGAGAGTATGTAAACAATAAACAAGGTTATTGCAAACGATAATAAAGTTAATAGACAATCAATAAACAATAAACACACAAACAAAAGGACTGTCCCAGGACATCCCCTGTCCTTAGACACTTACTGCTGTAAGGAAAAACTAAATAAAAAACATGTATGGAAAAAAGAGAAACCTTAGGGAGAACCACATGATAGAGGGATCCACTCCCAGGACAGACAGGCTATAGATGTGTCCAGGACTGATGGATGAGGTCCTTGTGCTGAGAGAGCTCAATGTGTGTGTATGGATGCAGCAGGTTTAGGGGTTCGTCCAAGTGAATGAGGAGATAGTGGAAGGGGGCATCCAGATGAATCAGGAGATGCAGCAGGTTTCATCATAGACAAGGTCAGATAAAGCTTTTTTTTTTTTTACTTTTTTCGGAAACCTACGGACTACGTTTTTTAATTAAATGATGAAATGCAATTTGTGTTTATGAATATTGATTCATTGTTGTTTATTCAGAAATGTACTTTTCAATATATTAATTCTGACATCAGGCCTGAACTTTCTGTCAAAGTGCCACATGGTTTAAAGTGGGGACAAACAGTGGATACAGAGCTTTAGAAAAAGAGGTGAATCTGCCTTTATGACCTGGTCCACCTTGTTGTCCAGGCACATAATCCCCAGTCCTGAGGTCCATTGCTGGCCACTGCCTAAAGTCATTCAGTTTGTTTGGGCTCAGCTGCTTCACCCTGGGGAGATTTCTAATATACAGCATATTCTTTAGTAGTCAAAGTCACACAGCACTGTTGCAACATGGGAACAGTCTGTGAAACTGGTCCAAAGAACTAGTTCTAGTTCTACTTCAGTCAAATAAAGTCACTCTGGGTGCCTATGAAATGCATGTGGATTTATGTATCTTTAGGTCAGACACTACTGCAAACATAGAAAGAACTGCAAGAAGCCCCAAAAAAGAGCAGGAAATTGCAAACAAATATAAAATGCAAACATGAGAATGGCTGGTGCCAGTTGTTCTAGGCACCATCTGCATGCACTCAGGGTAGTCCACATGCACAAACCAAACATACCCTACGGATACAATTAAAACAGGCCCTTTCAGAACAAAACCGTCACTGCAACACCATATAGAAGATAATAAAAAAGAATGTCATGTATAAGACGAAGCAATATGAGCTATATTGTTGCATACTGTAATAGCATGTGAATTAAGCACATTTCCAGTGGTAAAAAAAGGCTCTTTATGTCCTAGAGTTTCACAGGAATACCAATTTAGTCCTGACCTTTTAGATGAGCAGTTTTAATTCACATTTTTGAGAATAGAAGCACTTATTGGCTTGTTAAATATACAGTATCTGATATAATGTTCCATATTTCACATTTGGAACAAGTACGAAACAATATATATTTTTATAAGTTTATGTTAACAAGTACGAAACAATATATATTTTTATAAGTTTATGTTAAATGTTTTACTGTGGGGGTAAAAATGGAGGGGGCACCATAGTCTTCTGAAGTAATGAATGTCTCAGCCTCCTGTTTTTGTCCGTGCAGAATATATAAAGGGGAGATGCACTCTTTTAATCAGTTTGTCACTTTGTATTATGAGCTGAGGCTGCTTATGCAACACTGGCTGTGAATTAAAGTCTAATGCCGTGCCTGGGAGACAGGGTTAAGAAGTTTAATTTCTCTTCCGCGCTTCCTCACTGAGACAAAACAACGTGTGGTCATGTTTCTGTGTGTGTGTGTGTGTGTGTGTGTGTGCTGTGGACTGGGTGAAAATG
This sequence comes from Philypnodon macrostomus, assembly GCA_036025475.1. Lineage (NCBI taxonomy): Eukaryota > Metazoa > Chordata > Actinopteri > Gobiiformes > Eleotridae > Philypnodon > Philypnodon macrostomus. The sequence goes on along the minus strand of JAVQKC010196369.1, from coordinate 8,227 downwards.
TTACCTGAAATACATACACTGCTATTCCTTTGCTTTAACTTTGTCAAAATGGATGATACCCCAGTTTTGACATGTGACTGAAGGGGATATGACAACTACAGTCTAAAAATAGGTAAAAGGTAGAATATACAAGATATACAGAAGAAATATTGTAAACAAACATGCTTCTGTTTTTTTCTTAACTCACCGTAATGATCCCATCTTGCGCTGGTAATGATATCAATGCCCAGGCAAGGACAGCCGGTCTCAAATTTGTGGATCTAGACATTGTAGTTGTAGTTAATAAGTAATACTATTTGTCTTCCTATTACTAAACCTTTCTGCTAATTTCTTTAAACTCTGACCATACATATTTGCATTATCTTGCTAACATAAACCAAACAAACCAGCACCTTGAAAAACATAAAGTCCAAAATCAGTTGACTTTTGTGATTTTGAGCTACAACAACTGCTAGCTTCTTCTACGTTCTATACTGTTGCCTTGCTATTGGGACTGTTCTAATTTTCATATAGGCGCCAATGACTGATGCAATCCAAGAGAGTATATGAAGGAACAGCTAGTCTCATGTAGCTAGTAGTATGATGGTCTAATGTTTGCAAAACCCAGCCATGACGAACTGTGTATCTCCCAGCTGCAACATTTATGATTCCTCCCCTTTATAGTTTGCATAACCCTGTTAATATTTATAACTTGGACTGCTGGTAAAAAACATGACAGTAAAATAAATATATACGACAAATAATTTCATACAAAAGTCCAGAGGAGGCAAAACCCAAAAAAACCCTACACTTAACCACTAGAAAAATGCAGTGCTCTGCTAAGGTTTGGAACTGACAAAAACACAACTTCGGTTTTGGCCCTTGGAGAATTGAACCTGAATCTCTTGCCATCATTTTGGGGCCAGTTACAAGAACAAACCTTTTGAGTCGACTAGTCTAGTTCAAACTAACATCAGAAGATCAAGTTAGTTAATTGATTGACTACTGTTAAACAAATATTGTTTCCAATTTTTTTTCACAAAATGTATGAATAGTAAATTTATGCAAAATTCTAGCTCAAAACCCATAATCCTTGACACACATGAATGAGCATTTAACAGAGGGGCACAGTCCTGTGGTCTGTGTGTACTCTGGCACTCGTATGTCCACAGAGCAGCCAAAAGGGCACAAAATTAAAACCAACAGTCAGAAATGGCCAGTTCTGTAACCCTGCTCTGACCAGTGGTCTACTGTTGCAGATGCCATACAGCATGTATGAAAATGCAGATCACCATCAAAGGTACAAAATAACTGTACTGAACTCAAACAACTCTCTAGTTTTCAGTTCTAGTTGCATGCATTTACCTGGCCTAAAAGCAATGACATTTACATAGCAGTGTGTTTTTAATGTTCTCCTAAAGCTTCATGTTCTTTTTGCTAATCCAAGGACAGCGGTGCTGCACATAGATCCTTTGTGTGTTGTGTAAGCGGTCGATAGTAATAAACCTAAATGTCTCCGTGCACTGACCCGTGTTTAGCACACACAAGAGGTCATACTGCACTGTGACTAACGTCTATAATATTCATTGATATACCTGCCTTTTGGTATTTTTATTGTGGTTTTGTAAAAAGAAATAGGTTAGACCAGTGGTTCCCCATTAATGGTCCAAGAAACACTAATGGTGTATAGGCTCATTCCAGTTAGGACTGAACGATTAATGTCATTTGTAATATAATCATGTTTTTAATCAACACAATTTACTAATCGCAGAGGCACTCGATTATTGGTCACATGTGCATTTAGCGAGAGTAAAAAGTTCTGTGCTTACCACACGTCTCTGGCTGTATGTGTGCATCAGACTTCAATCTGAACTGTGTGCTTAATCCTTAACATGTCACAGACTGCAGGTCCAGCTCCATGTCCACATATTTGTCTTTTGGCTATGGGCTCTTTATGAAGCACTTGTATAGACAGCTATTAAGACAGCAATTAATTGTGATTAATCACATTTTTTGTTGCTTTTCATTAATTCAGGGGGAAAAAATGTAAATAAAACCCTAATCGCATATTGGTTGAAAAAAAAAATACGCACTTGATTTCTGGCCAAATCGCACAGCCCTAATTCTAGTGGAACTTTATATATATATAAGATAGATTTAGTCTTGTGCATTTTTACTAAATTAATTCTTTATTGCACTTGGAACGCCAAACATTTGCTCGTAGACAAGTCTTACTGAAATGTCAACCATGTCTAGCAAATGAGAGTTTGAAAGAACACAATGTAATGACATAGTAATCACATTTTGGTTCAAGCTAAATAGCGCAGTTTTGACTACATCTTTCTAAGCTGCCAGTCTTCCAGTCAGATTGTCTCATTCACTTACACAGTAATTCTCCTAATTACTCAAAATGAATGTGTTAGTGATTTATTGATTTTGAGATGTTTCTCAAACGGAACCTTTGAGCTCACTAATGGATGGGTTACTGAGCTCCGTTGACTAGTTCTTTAGAGAACCTTTGAGCTCGCTAATGGATGGGTTACTGAGCTCTGTTGACTAGTTCTCTAGAAATTACAAGGGACTGAGTTACTAAAGCGGGCTGTGGTGAAGCAGCATCTATCCATGTAACGTTTTGTGAGTTGAAGGTCATCCGCTGATTACTTATTGATCTCAACTCAATGTCGCCCCTAATGTTTCCTCATAGCTATTAAACGAGTGTGTTTCTGGTGACAAGTTAGGAGTTAAAAAACACATTATACTCACAGATAGGCTGTATAGTGTCCTGGGTTGAAGAGACACCAAAAATGGCAGTTTGTAGGTGTGAGAGAGAGAGTAAGAACAGCAGCAGGCTCTTTGCACCTGATCTTTCAACCTTTTCTAACATGTCGTAATGATTTCTGACGGAGGAGACACACACTGTTGGTGAATTACAATTTGCATTACAGAGAAAGTGATCCTTGAAATATGGTTATTCCAGTTGACCCTGGAGTTTTTCAAGGCTAAAAAGTGGAATGTGCTACCATCTCTGTCTGTCAATACACGTAATCAATAATCAAGGCATTTAACTTCTTTAACTCATAATATCCAGGCATAAAGACATGCAAATGGACAAGAAATAAATGTAAACTTTATTTTAAATTAGTTTTGAAGTTTTGAATTGGGGGAACCATATGCCAGAATATGCATAACTCTGTTTCACTTTTTGTTCTGTTTGTAACCAGACGAATCCACTTTTTTGTTTGCAATAGCCGTACACTATTAAATGATCAAAAAGTTTTCCTTCAAATAAAAAAGCCAACTTTCACTTTTAATGTGGCAACACTCTAATATTTTGTCATCTGTCAAAAGTCTCAAAATTACTTTTGTGGCATTTCAAAAACAAGAAAGAATGAACAGACAGATATTGTGATTTCATCAGTCAGCACAAGAAAGCGTCAGAGCTCAGAGGAAACAAAACACTCATAAATAAATCATTACGTAAGAGCAAACTTTGGACTTGAAGTCAGTGATGGTGATAAGACAACAAGACCTCAAGTCATCCTCAGGTGTATAAAAGAAAATGTATTATAAAAAATGTAAAATATTGTATTCCGCCAAAGTTTCATAATGCATCTGTGAATGTAATCTATAAATGTGCTTTGAAATAAAAGTCAACATCAAAGATAAAAGCTAAGTCAAAACTAATAATGAATCATGATAAAACCCTAAATAAACCTCTATATCCCAGTACCCCAAGCTGTGGATTTGAAATAAAACAAAAGCTCCCTCACTTTATTCTTGATAGATTCTAGTTCTGAATAAATGATGGATGTATCTATCAATCAGATAGCTGCTGTTCTGTGAAAGCTTGTGATTGGTTAAACAGTTCCTTCCCTCGTTTTTGAACAAAACCCCTTATAATACAGCTCACAGAGGGTCTAAAAGTCTCATTTTAACTTATTTTATTTTTGCTCAATTCCAAGAAAAAAATCTGATAGTTTAAACTTTTAAGCAAGTTAAAGCTGCACTAACAAACAGTGTTCCCACTGACAATAGGTAATAACTATTATTTTTAGCCCAGACTAAATTATTTTTGTTGCTGCCTTGATTATTTCCCTGTTTGTCTGGCACACACTAACTGGTATTCTCTCTATGTGCCATCTCCTAAAGCATCAGGTGCACAAGTGCCTTTGGGTGTCGGTGAGAGCGCTCTTCCAATCAGCCCGCCATCGTCTGTGTGTGCTCTGCGTGGGCTCATAATTATAACTGTGTATGAGACAGACGCCAGATGAAAACGGTGAATTACAAATGAAAGTGCATTAGCGATTACCTGCAAAAAAGCACGCCCGCACTAACAGCTTTCTTTGCTTTAAGCCTCATTTACAAGCTGTTTGTGCAAATGAATGAGACTAAGTGGGAATTTAAATAAACTAAACAGCTTCCAGGGGGTTAACTATGATTGGCAGTTTGCTACAACAACATATCAGAAAACAATATTATCTTACAGGCATGTTTCTTTGCCATAAATATGTTTCTCAACTGCTTTCTATTGTTATCGCTAACAATAGAAAAAAAAATCACATTTAATTTCATTTCTTTTTATCAAGTGAAATGTTCTAAAGAGAAAAGTGGAGTCTGAGACTTGCTAAAGGTGTGCAAGAAATAGTAAATAGTACAAGCAAATGAAAAATTTCAGAGAACTACCTTTTAGTAACAGTCAGTGAGCAGAATTTCACTTAGAAGTTTCAAAGTAGGAAAAATAGTGAACTTCAGTGTATACAATATAGACTCGATGGTTTCAAATATATGTTCAAATATACCAATTAAAGGTGTAGTCGGTAAGTTTGCCAAAATAAAAATTAAAATAAAAAAATAAAGATGCTTAAAATGCTTAAAATTGACTATCTGACCCTATGATGTAAAGTCTGTAGTCTATAGAGGCTAGGAGAGACTAAAGTAAAATAATAATTATTACAGATTACCTTCTTTACATCACAGAACGGGGCCATTTTAAATTGTCTAAATACCAATACAACATTATCTTTTTGCTTGCACAACATACATTTTAACAGATTTTTTGTTTTTCTATTAGACTATACATACATCTTCCCACATATTGAATTCACATTTTTTGTTTAATGTTTTCTCTTTGTTCACTAGAAATGTGTTTGCCGACATGAGCTCGTATTTGAAGATGTAAACAAACACACTTGTGCATCTGTGCTGAATTACAATTAGCCTGTTACTAAAGCCTTACTACGTCATTCTAAAAACTGTGCCAGAATTATGGTTGTAAAGTTCTAATATAACTGATGTCAAGGCAAACTATATAAGATATATAAGATTTCTCGTTGGATGAAAGTTTTGTCAATAAACATCAGATTGCTGCTGCCCAGTCAATACATGCAGTGAGCTGAAAAAGTTTGTAATTTGGCAAAAATATGGAAAAGATTGAAATAAAGATCTACGGATGAAAGTCTGGAACCATACGTTGTAGTCAGATTTCATTATGAGGACTGTTCAGTTCAGTGAAGCCAGAGGAAAAAAAACATTGCATTTCTACCCTGCAGCCACGCCAGCAGTCCTTTTTTGTTATGTTTTTTATTCTTTTTATCTATGTGACTCTTTACCTCCAGGTCTCACCTTCCATCTTTTGTCTTCCCCAAATCTCTTTCTGACTCGTTCTGGTCCGGTGGGAAATCAAAGAAGTTGAATAACTTTCATATCAAACTCACATGGTTGTCATGGGAACACACCCGGAACCATACCGTAACCAGGGGAAACGGGCTGGTCTCTGCTCCTCATCCTGAATGAACGGCCCGGCAGGAGGAAACGCCAATTAAACATGGCTGGGACCTAACGAGATGAACTAAGACAATTCCTAATCTGTACGCAAGATGCTTACTTGAAAACTAAAACGTAAGTAAACTTGAAGTGAAACTAAAAATACATTAGATTACCTTGTCTAGAAGCACACTGTGTACATATAACGTGAGCAAAGAGCTACTATGAGACCAATTGACACCTCAAAGATCACACTACATATGTTTTTTAGACCATAAATTTGCAATATTCAGACATCCAAGGGTGGCAGGAATGTTGGATCATTTAGAACAATAGTCAAAGTTCTGCTAAATGGATAGAGGATAAAAGTTACATAATGTTGAATTAAATAAACTATACTGTTATGGCTAGTTTTACTCTGACTACACCATTACTCTTGTTTTCCACATCACCACACACACATCACATTTACTCAAGCCGTCTTGTGAAGGGCTGCCAATATTGCGAATAAATCTTGTCTGAAATTTAGCAATGCTTTATGCTAGTTTACGCCTGTTTTTTTGTTATCCTGCTTTAGTATTGAGGATGTTTTGCCCCAGTTTTAACCAGTAATTCCATAGCTGTGAATCTCTTCATATACATACTGTCTTTGCTATAATAGGCATATTTATATTTTTTTCTGATACTGTGCCTCCCTATTAGCAAGTATGGGATTTTTCAAAAAAATAATTAGAGTTGAGATTATGTAGTAACTTTTCCACATTTGGACTATTCTGAACACGAGTACAGTATGAGCTTTATTCAGACAGCTGACATAGGGGATTTAATGTTGGAAATTTGAGCTAAAAATCAGTTTCTCAGATCTAAAACCATTTACCCAATTTTCTGAAATCTAAGGAATAGATGCATGTGTAATGACTTTAGTAAAATATTCCACAGTAGAACCGGCTGATCAGGCTAAAAATACTAGTGTAAAGTTGTAGTGAGTGTGCCTGTGGTGTTTATTTCCCAATCTTTTTCTGACATTAACATTAATAGTATTCTTCATTTAATGTAAAACGTCCTATTCCCTGCTATACCGAGATGCTGAACAAATGTTATAGATATTACTGTATACACGCTGTTCACTGTTCCTCTATAGTTCCCAGCTCAATTTCTTTTCCAGAGTTTATTAAATTCAAACACAGGTTTTATTGCAGAAGTAAAAATGACAGCACTTAGAGGTTAAAAGCATTGTCATCTAGGGTCGCTACAGTTAACTTTTTAGGTCATTGATGTGCATAAACATATATAGTGTCTTTGATTTATAAAGCGCTTTTCAAGGCACCCAAACCTGCTACCTATGTTGCCACAATTGCCTTGGGACAAATCACACATTCATACACTATAGCACACACTGGAGGCAGATTTCTTTCACATTTACCATCAAACCTCTAGTTAGTGGATGTCTTCAATATAATAATAAAGAAAACTAAAGTATCTGCAAATTCTAGGAACCTTCTTTTGTCTTTAGTCTTTGTCTGTAGCCACATTATTCTGAAAGCCTAGATGTATAGTGTTTGTCATGGCTGTTCAGCAGTTTAAGGCACACTCTCAATAAGTGTGCTTTGGTACACACAAAGCCGCTCATTAAGCATCCATCAAGTCGTTATGTGATGCATTAACAGGCCTCTCGTCTCTTCCTGCCTCTCCATCTCATTATGTGCCCAGTCACCTTAAGACAGACACAAATATGTGCTGCCACATGCTCAAGCTTTCTCCCAATGTGTAATTATCACACTGATAATTAGAGTTGCATTTAAATGGCAGATTGAATATCTAGTGTCAGTTAGGATTGCCGACCTCCAAGTGAACCCTAGACACACAAACATGAGCTTCCAAAAGCAGCTAAATGACAGCATCAACACATTCACACAACTAGGCCTACGCTGTCCTCCCCGACAGCAAGGTGTATATCAGCGAAACGCCCCCATACTTCTGCCGCAACTTCTATGGCACCAAAGGGCACCTTAATCAGACATTATGTGAGTTCTAAGGGTTTTTATATTGTTAACAAGCAATAAAGAGGCCCTGCCCCCAAACCATGACAAACATGGGAAGGGTCTATTTTACTTTTTTGATTTGTCTGGATATTTATGAAGAATGTTTTTTGACAAATTTTGTACATTTCCATAAAAGTACATTCTTCTTTCAGTCTATAGGGGGCGCGATATGGCCAGGAACACTGTTTCAAGTTTCATTGCTCTTTGCCAAAGTAAGTGGGTCCAGAGTCCCATAGGGGTCATAAACATGGGGGCGCTATAGAGGCCTTCTTTATTTAACCTCTGTAATTTGCCTATGTACATTAAATATACAACTGCCCGGACCACTGTGCCAAAATTCATGCAATTTTGTTTATGTTAAGCAGGATTTTTGGCTCAATAAAAGTGTATCATGGCATTCATTGGTTAATTATTTAATTGTCAATCATAGAAGTACCAAACTC
>JAVQKC010196362.1:0-18869 GCA_036025475.1 Philypnodon macrostomus | reverse complement strand
GTTCAAAAGTTAATGGGCGTATTCACAATAACTTCCAACTGTGTTCAGTTGTAACACGTAAAAATTATATGGCCATTTTGGGGTCATATATAAACACTAATAATAATACACTACTAATATTACGGTGAAGCACAGTACCGGTATGTATTACTCCACGACGCTCCTGACTCCCGGAGCTTTGTAGTTTACCGAAGTCGTACCAAAACATTTTGACGGAGCGCCTTGAGCGGCGTGTGACACAAAATCGCTTGGAGGTCAGTAAGCACAACCAGAATTAATCCATATATAAGGCGCTCCGGATTATAAGGCGCAATGTTAGTTTGTGAGAAAATTAAAGGCTTTTAAGTGCACCTTATAGTGTGGAAAATACGGTACAGCTTTGCTCTTGTGTCAAAAGCTGGCCTACTTTTCCCCACCAACAGGCCGATCTAACAGGACAAGCACACATGTTTAAGTGCTGTGTCCAGTGGGGTCGGGCCACACCAAGGTAAGTGCTTCTATTACAGTGAATGAGTTCTGCAGAGGATCAGAGCTATAAGACAAAAGAGGGCTGGATCGATCTGTGCCTCAGACCGCTCCTGGGGACAGCACTATCATCAGTTTCCATCTGTCTGCCTCCTCCTTGCTGCTTTTAATTCCCTCTCGGACTCTTTTTCGCTTTTAATTCCCATTCAATTAAGGCTGACGGTATTGGCTGACCATTGGTTAATTGCTCGGGGGCCCTCTGCAGAGTCGCTGTTACAAGATGCTGCAGTGCTGAATGTGAGAGTGCATTGATGTGGCCCTATATGGTTCCACTGTGTTATTAGCATTTACTGAATTCTTGATTTATTCAACACTCATTTCCGTTGAGAAGTATGCAACGATTATTGTATTCTTACTGATTGCTTTAGCGCTGGTTAGAATTAAGGTTTAGCACAAAAATATAACTCGGTATAATGATGAAGTCACTATACAGTGGTTTTCACACAGGTAATTGTCACAATATAAACACTTTTCTCAGTATGTGAAAGTAAAAAATAGTACTTCTAAGTATGACCCCATGAGAAATAGTTGAAGTGCCATGGTAGGTATTTATTCAGGTTTATCCTTTACAGACATCAGGATCAGAGCAGAGCTGGAGGCACAGGAATGGTCAGGAGGCCCAGAAGTGAAGAAATACATATAAAGGATCCCAAAAAATATAGTCAACATACAGATTATTTTGCATATGCATCAAGTCTAGTATCAAATTCAAACCTACAGTGTGTATAACAAGTGTACATGTGGCTATCTAGTGGTTAGCGCCCCTCCATGGAGTCTGCATGTCTTCATATAGGCTTTTTTACATATAGGCTTGTTTACATATAGGCTTGTTTACATATAGGCTTGAAACCAAAGTGAGTCTGGAATGAAATATATTTGTCTCATTTGCTACCAATAAACATGTGGAAATGTATATATAGCCTATTGTGTTGTGCCGGACTGGAGGTTTGGCACAATAACAAAAAGGTAAATGCTAAGAAATAAATGTTGTTTTATTAAACCCATGGAAGTATACTCAAATGTGGATAAATGTAATATAACAGCCATTTTGTGTCTGTTTCCAGCACAATTTAAACAGCATACAACCAGTCTAAAGAATCACTTTACCTAACCCAATACCATTTCACTCATATTTTGTTCTTTATCTAATCCTATTTTCTCCATTTCTATCTGTCTCCCCTCTCCCACTCTGAACAAATGCCAAAAGTGAAACAAATTTCCGATGCAATTAGAATGTGTGTCTCGGAGGGAGAGGCAAGCCAAGCAGAACAACTCGAAATGGCTTTATAGAAAAGAGCGGCCGGCCTCTAATTACAGCACTATCGATCGCTGTGCGCCGTATATTCCACATTCACTCACACCTTTTCTTCTGCCTTTAACCATGCACAGAGGAGGACTGACATGGTTCTGAACCTGAACATTATCTGAACGTGAAGGACTCAAGTGTGTGTGTATTGTAAAATAATCGGCCATTCAACCTGGCAAAATATAAAGTAATGTCCATACATGCCTATTCCACAGATCAATCTGGTGGGGTTATAGTTGAAACTTTTACAAAGTGGATGTACTTTGAGTTGATTATTTGGAGGTGATTGGATAAAGCAATGTATATATTCAGTCAAGTAATGTTTACATGTCAGTATAGTCCAGCAGCCAGTGGGTTCCTCCTATTTCATTAGACAAATCATAATGCAGTTATATTTCTGTGTTTGTTCACCGAGGCCATGTGAACTGCAACACGTGAACTACAACAACTAATACTAACTAACCAAGAGAGGGACAAAACATCTTCTAAACAAAAACCTTGAATGAGAACCATCACCAAATTATTCTTCTCTAGTCTGTTGTTTTTGGTTATTTAGCTAATCCTGTTTGTGAGTGTCAAAGTTTTTCAGAAGTATGGCTGTGTTGAATGAATGGACTTCTGTTTTATGAAAGGGATTGAGGAAAACAACATATTGCTCTTGTCACCAAACTGAGGATGCAGCTTACTCGTGGAAGCAAACATTTGGATTTCTGGGTCATTCCAACCACTATCTCCATGCAGAATTTCATGCTTTCTACAAGTTTTGGAAGCTTTTCACATTTTTAAACATATGGCCTCTTTAAGTCTTTTCATCATCCCTCCAAACTTAAGTCACCCTTTACCTTGAGAAGCCCTCGATCAGGACATCCATTCATCACGGTGGGATTAGCCTATAACTGTGTGTACTTGTGCGGACTGAATACTCAAACGGCCCATGTGATCCACCCTGCTCTTTAGCCAAAGTCATTTGTGATACTGTCAGAAGTGATAAATGGCACAGAGAGTTTGTATGTGTTTAACAGAGGGAATGTCAGGCCGGACCAACTGGGACTGTCCCACAAAGTGATGCTGGGGTCTAGTGTGCTGTAGGCAGGGGAGCTCTACATTGGCAGTCTACATGTGTCTCCCTCAGATACTCGTCCATGGTCCTCCCCTGAGCCCTCAGCCTTTGAGCAAGGCAGGAGTATGATAGATAAAGTCATAGGGCAACATTGGCTCATGAGGTAGAGGGGGTTTGCCCACATACCAGAAGGTTGGCGGTTCAATGCCTTTATACAATGGTTTTTAACAAGATCAACAAGATCTGTGTGCACCCGTTGAAGTAAATGATTAATTGAAAGTCTGATAACTTGAAATATACTATACGGCAAGGCAAGCCTACACTCTTTTGAATCAACTCTTTCTTCTCCTTTATAGAATGGAGAACCATCACTATGATTGTTGGAAACCAGTGGGCCTACAAGAAGATCTACAACGTGATTGGTTATCTGAAAGGAAAGAAGAACCCAGGTGTGTACCGTTTTTATTACAGTTGACTGACCATTGTACTCAACCATTCCCCCTATGAGAAAATGTGCCCTCTAACAAAATGCTTGCTAAACAGATGACTCTTCAGTAAATGATGCGAACGTTATCAGTTAACAGTCACTCTCTCTTTTCTGTCTCTTCCTGTAGTCATTGCTGCAGGATGTCTTTGGGCTCGTCGGAGCCAGTTGTCCTTGATTATTCATGCACAGTTAAACCTGGAAAGCAGGCTTTAATCACATTAATCAGGCCCAACAGACGCTGCTTACTGGATTTAGCGCCTCATTTGGTTCTACAGGTGTCCCTCCCCTTTCTGATTAGCACCAGTTAACTTTGAAAGAACACTTTGCATTAAGTGACTAGGAAGTGCGCATTAGATGTTCCCTAGTTCTGACTGTGAAAGGCAGTGAGAGTTTATAAAATGGCGACAAGCTGTGCTCAAAACATAGACATTTTTATCACACAAATCTAAAAATCAAAATTTTCATAATTGATTCTTCATCTGCTTATTCCAGTTAGGGATGACTGGAGACAATTATGGGCCTCTGGACATGCATTGACATTCACCCATTACATCTCTCTGAGAGGTGTGTGCATGTCTTCCCCATGTTACAGTTGTTTCTTTCCTCTTTTTCCCAAATAAATGTCAGGATTGTGTTAGAAGAATTGGTCAATTTAGATTTTCTATTTCTCAACACAGATGTCCACTAAAAGTTAATAGTGGCTAGAATACTAAATTGAAATCATGGTCATATAACCATTCTGTTTCATTCATTTCTTAGTTGCAACTGTTCACCATCTAATACATTTCAGATTTTCCTTGCTGATTGTCCTGGCTGTACCTCACGTCTAAAGTACCATTTTTATTCCAAGCACACTCTCTCCTCCTCAGTTACTGTACCTGTCCGGGGCAGTGGCTGGTGGAGAATTACCCTCTGATTTACAGTGTGATATTAGGCAGGCATAATGAGCCACTAAAGCACATAATATGGACCACAAATCTGTACAAGAGGAGACAGTTTAACAGCATGTTAACATTTGGTCAGATGTCTGTTCAGCTTCATTTACCAGCCCCAAAAATGGAATATTAGCAGATTTGGAAAAGTTGTGTGTAAGTGCATGAAGTAATACCCAGGTACTTGGGTATGACGTGGGTAGAATGGTAAGCTGGCCTGCCTCTCAAGGCCCATAAGGTTAACCCTCAAGCTGATTACAATTCCTCTGAGTGCATGTCCTCCTTGTGTTACAGTGTGTTCTCTCCAGGTACTTGTCTGTCTATGCATGTTTCATTGTGTCAGCCCTGCAACTATAACTGTAAAAACCGATTGCTCATCATTGTTAGCCTCGTCTCACATGGAAAGTCTAATGGAAATAAGTTAAAGACTTCTTATCAGGAGCTACAAATACTTGGTTTAGACTTTCGCTGTAGATATGTGGGTAAAGAAACCCCACTTTACTATCACTATCTCTTGATGGCATTGGATGAAGTAGACAAGTCGGTGTGGAGTGTTGGGAAAAGGGGCCTTGAAAGGACATTAATCTAGAAGTCCAAAATTAATTTAAAAAAATGCTTTGCCTCTATAAACAAAAACACATTAAAGGGGCAAATTGGAATAAATGACTAGAAAATCATTCTCCATTGCATTCTATTTTGACCCGAGGTAAAGTACAGTAACAAAGTTCAGTTATCCTTAAAGCATTGCGGATTGCAGCTGGATCATCGTTAAATGAGGTCAATACTGGAGTCAATATAATTGATTACAACTTTTCCTGAATATAAGCAGATAAATAATAATCAAAGCCCTGGTATCGGGAACATTATCATGACTGAAAAGTCTTATTTTTTGTATCTCTGCAGTGTGTGGAAAAATGAGGTTTGTCAGTTCCGCTCCTTGCCTCCAGGAAGCTGCTATGTGCATATTCAAATGTATCTTTGCCAAAAAAAAAAAAAAAAAAAATGAAAAAAAGAGAAGCCGGAAGCCCTGTCTTTGTGTGCACCCATTGATATGAATTGTACAGAGCTATACTGTACCGTAGAAATGCGCCTCATACACATTAGCATTCTGCTTTCATAAACTTCTAATTGCATATTCTAATTGGTTCAATTGTTTAAATATCACAGAAACGTTTCAGAGAAAAGGCATCTGCATCAGCGATTCATTTAATTAAAAATAATGAGGGCTAAATTATCTGGTTTCAGTGATGCTTTGTGTCTTTTCTATACATAAACCTAATTAAACTAAAATAAACTTCAATAGCATGGAAGAATGAGAGAATACCAACATTGACAAATACTTGGAAGTCTAGGTCTTCCATAATCCATCTATTGCTGTACGCTCAATGAATGGTTTAATCAAATAAATAGTTTCATTTTGGCATATTTATTTTTAAGTATAGGAAATAGTTTAGTGCATAGAGATGCTACTGTATAAAGTATCAAGAAGCAAAATTAACCCATTGTCTACTAAAAAAAAGTCCTCAATCACATTAGAGGCTCAGAAAAGATATATTTCAATGAAAGTGTGGTCTGGTGAAAATTATCTATAAATTTGTTGAATACTATTCTTTAGATTTTGTGTCTGTGGGTGATTGACCCAATGGATTTAGGTCAGATTTGACCTGTAACACCTAAGTTTTCTTCAATATATTATATGAAGTATTGTTCTGATTTAAAAAAAAAAAAAAAAAATTACATAAAAAAATTTAAGTGCATTCTATGAGATCCAGTAATCATCAAACAAGTCTCTTAATCGATAAAAAAAAAAAAATATTTCTCTGGCTCGTGGGCCCTATAGGTTGAACGTGCATATTGTCCTTTGCTGCTGCAAAGTCGTCTTTGTAAACTTGATTTCGACCCCTTTCTGACAATGATAGGATTTAGGAAGAAATGTAATACTTTATTTAGAGCAGGTTATTATTAACCTTATTATTAACCTATATTATTGTAAAAGGTGCAATGTAACACAACTTTGCCTCAGCACCAAATAGGCAACAACAAAAAGAGGGACAACCATAGCTGCTTGCGGCAGCTCATAGTTTCTTTTAGACTTAAACAGGAGCCTGGATCTGACCACGGTGCAAAGAGAAGTGCCTTAAGGACCATTTAAAATGTATTTAAAATTAATGCAAATTTGCAATTGTGCTGATGTACTTCTTCATCAATCAATCTTAATAGCTTGCCAAATTAATCATTATGCTAATTGATTTTGACACATCAATTTGAAAAAAAATAATGCAAATAGTTAACACACTATTTTTAAAAGCCCTAATTCAAACATTATAAATGTGTCATAACTTCTGTTGTTCCAGACCGGTATGTGCTTGTGGGCAGCCACCATGATGCTCAGCGAGGGGGCGGGTCTTCAGCCATCATGACCCAGCTGATCGCAGCCTTCACGGAGCAGACCAAGAGGGGCTGGGTCCCGGACCGTACCACTGTGTTCTGCTCATGGGGGGGCTCAGCCTTGGGCCACATCGGCTCTTTCGAGTGGGGAAAGGTCAGAACAGAGCACGTTCTTTTAAATGTCATGGTTCTTTGTAGTTTTGAATTAAGGCTGATTCAATGTGAAACCAAGCAACTGTGACTCAATGCGTACAATGCGCTTTAGTTCATACTGTATGGACACGTTTATATTTCAGTCTTTTGTACATTATCTTAAAGTCAAAAGAAAGTTATTCGCCAAAACAAGATTTGTTGAAGAGTGGACTAGTTCATAGTGCCATTGTGGTGGTAGTGATGTGGTGGGGGCTAGAGAAGACTGTTATGGCACCATTAGTTCTGGAAAAGATACTTACCCGCTTAGATTTACCATAGCTAATGTAGGTACATGCTAAATACTGTGTACATGGGTCTCAGCCAACAACAGAGACACACATGTTTGTGTTCACATTCTGTAATAAAGAGGAGCAGAGGGAAGTAAACATATCTTCCAGGACAACTTAAAGCACGTTTGACACTTGTCATTTTCCATATGTTTTCCATGACTAGATATAAGGTCAATCATTTCCCAGGTTTTCCAGGTTTTCCCTGAATGGTAAAAGATATGCAAATATGGCCTCTGACGACAAGCTACGCAATAAAGCTGCATATAATTTTAGACTGATTCATTTACATGTATACCTCCTTCGATAACTCCAGTCAGAAACATGTCAACATTATGTTTGACAGACAGCATTGCGGTGAAATGAATCATTGTGACCACAGGCTGTGATTAAATCAAACAGGAGGAAGTTAAACTGATTATTGAAGCTGTCGTTGATTGTGCATGTAATTTCTCTGCTGCATACTCCTAACAATCTCCATCAATCACACGAACAGGATTTATCAAGTGAACCAGGCTTAGATCAGACAATACATTATCCATGTTTACAGGGCGTGTGCACAAAAATCAGCACTTCAAAGTAAGAAAATATTAAGGATAGGATCTCTATAGCGGCTTCACATTCAAGCCTCATTATTCACACCCTCACTAGTCACACATGAGCCATGGTAAATGACCACATTGGCCACAGCTGCCCTGAGGCCCACATCTACTGTATATCCTCTCCAACCAGAAAACAAACACACCTCAACCTTATTGGGATGTATTTCATGTGTTATTGCTAATATACTGTGTTGTGTTTAGGACAACAGTGTGGTTCTCCAGAGCAGTGCTGTGGCCTATGTGAGCCTGGACTCTCCTGTTCGAGGCACAGAGACCCTTAGAGCGACCGCCTCCCCATCACTGTTGCAGCTCACCTCAGACATACAGAGGGTATGTACCGTCACAACAAACGAACACCAAAAAATTACAAGTGCTGGCAACCAATGAAGAAAAAATCTGAACATGTATTTTTGTATGAATCCTTACTGGTACTTAAACATAATTTCTCAGCACTGCTCCAGAAAACCAGAGTTGTAGAGAAGGTTGCAGATTGAAGCTATGTCATAGTTACAATATGTGCAGTAATCATTCACACAAAACATCTTTCATTGTCTCAATTTACTTAAATAGACTGGTCCAACTAAATCATGTGCATCCAACTCACATTTTGAGATGCTGTATTTTTTCTATTGGTTTATTGAAAAAAAAAACTCTTATAAGCCTTACTCCACACATTCTAGATATATATCAATGTGAAATAGTCTGGTAGTTGAATGCAATGAAATGAGACAATGAAAGACACTTTTTTCAATGTAGTATGTATAAGACTTGTGAAGTGGGGTGCACAGTGCTCCTTCCGGGACCGACAGGCTATCAAAACATTCTTCACACCTGAGTGTTTCCCTGTGAACACAAACCAAAAACTGCCCAGCATCGGAGCATTTGTACTGGCAAACTGTAGCAAATGACACAATCCAATTAGTTCCTTTAATGTAACCCAGTTCAAGTAAATATAGAGTACCATGTCAAGAGTTGTGATGAAGCTATTATTCAAAAAGGACATTAATAAAACTTCAGACTAGCGCATACAAAAAGTACAATTAAAAACTCCCCACCCACTAATGACAGGAGCACAAGCAATGAAAAACACATAATAACAAAGCATCATATATACAAAAAAATTATTACTAGCAGATGGATGGACACAGATGGCAAGCTGAAGAATAGCTCTGCTGAGAATTATATTTACTAAAGAATATGTCAATAACTAAATATTCACTTTAATTACCTATAACAAAGTAGAGATGTTTGTTTCATTAGGGTTTGTTTTTCAACTTTCAGCTAATTTAATAGAACTACTACTTTACGAATATATATTTCTACAATGTTCTGGTGAGTTATTGTGACAGTGGAATGTATTATGAATAACATTGTTTTTATGTATTTATTTTGTTACAGGCCAACAGTTATGAACCAATGGTGTGGCAGTACTGACAGATATGGACATAGTTATGGACCAATGGTGTGGCAGTACTGAAAGCTATGGACCAATGGTGTGGCAGTACTGAAAGCTATGGACCTATGGTGTGGCAGTACTGACAGCTATGGACCAATGGTGTGGCAGTACTGACAGCTATAGACCAATGGTGTGGCAGTACTGACAGTTATGGACCAATGGTGTGGCAGTACTGACAGTTGTGGACCAATGGTGTGGCAGTACTGACAGTTGTGGACCAATGGTGTGGCAGTACTGACAGTTATGGACCAATGGTGTGGCAGTACCAATAGTTATGGACCAATAATGTGACAGTACCAACATTCATGGACCAATGGTGTGACAATAGTGACAGTTATGGACCAATGATGTAGAAGTACTGCTGTGGCAATACTGACAGTTATGGACCAATGGTGTGGCAGTACTGACAGTTATGGACCAATGGTGTGACAGTACCAATAGTCATGGACCAATTTTGTGGTATTTGTGACAGTTATGGACCAATGGTGTGACAGTACCAACAGTTGGTCCATGACCAATGGTGTGGCATTAGTAACATTTATGGACCAATGGTTTGACAATAGTGACAGTTATGGACCAATGGTATGACAATAGTGACAGTTATGGACCAATGGTGTGGCAGTACTGACAGCTATGAACCAATGGTGTGACAGTACCAACAGTCATGGACCAATGGTGTGACAACAGGGACAGCTATGGACCAATTGTGTGGTAGTACCAACAGTTATGGACCAATGGTTTGATAGTGCTGACAGTTATGGACCAATGGGGTGACAGTACCAACAGTTGCGGACCAATGGTGTGACAGTACCAACAGTCATGGACCAATGGTGTGACAACAGTGACAGTTATGGACCAATTGTGTGGTATTACCAACAGTTATGGACCAATGGTGTGATAGTGCTGACAGTTATGGACCAATGGTGTGACAGTACCTACAGTTGCGGACCAATGGTGTGACAGTACTGACAGTTATGGACTAATGATGTGGCAGTACCAACAGTCATGGACCAATGGTATGACAATAGTGACAGTTATGGACTAATGGTGTGGCAGTACTGACAGCTATGGACCAATTGTGTGACAGTACTAACAGTTGGTCCATGACCAATGGTGTGGCATTAGTGACAGTTATGGACCAATGGTGTGGTAGTACCAACAGATATGGACCAATGGTGTGATAGTATTGACAGTTATGGACCAATGGTGTGGCAATAGTGACAGTTATGGACCAATGGTGTAACAGTACCAACAGTTATGGACCAATGGTGTGACAGTACCAACAGTCATGGACCAATGGTGTGACAATAGTGATAGTTATGGGCCAATGGTGTAGCAATACCAACAATTATGGACCAATGGTGTGACAGTACCAACAGTTATGGACCAATGGTGTGACAATAGTGATAGTTATGGACCAATGGTGTAGCAGTACCAACAGTTATGGACCAATGGTGTGACAATAGTGGCAGTTTTGGACTGATGGTGTGATAGTACTGACAGTAATGAACCAGTGTTGTGTGTGGCATCATTGTGTCATATGTCATTTCCTTCACCCTTCACCTCATGTACCATCCTGCTCCTCATTAATTGACTGTTCACGGAAGCTGTTCCTCCACCCAAACCGTATGCCTCGATCCATCATCTCCAGGCTGCCCCAGGTGAAGTCCCAACCTCCCAATATTTAGAAACACACCTAAAGCACACCATTAATCATGTTTGCCCAACCACTGTAATACTTCCAACTTATCTTTCTTACCCGGGACCTGTCATCGAAATGGCGATGCAGACGCACTGATAGTTTTCGAAATGGGTGCTTTGGAACCAATTATATTCCAACTGGATGGTCCTTTTTGTTGGGGATTTGCAACTGGTTGGGGGCAAAGGATGAAGATAAGACAAGGAGAATACAGGACAAATGAGACGGTGTTTGTGGTCAGTGCGTGGGGGGTTAGCAGAAGCATTCGTGTGATAACAGTCACCGGTGAACAGCACATTGTTAGTGTAAAAAGAAAAAGGCGCACGGCAAATCCTTCATCTACTGCTTAAACTGCAAATGACCCCAGACTTGTGCCACAGCAGGTTATGGACATTTTTGTAGAAAGTATGTTATGTGCTATCATTTGGTGGTTATGCAAGCTTGGTGGCAGCCCAGTAGTGCCTATGCTATTAGACAGCCCAATAAATAATGTCTCTATTTGAAACTATGAGACCGGATGTGCTATGTTGAAGGGGTGGCAGAACACACATCAATTCTATGGCTGGTTGATACACAGTCTATCACAGAGTGGATCCTGCATGTCCACCATGTGGGATCTCTTCTTTTTTTCCCCACCATGCAAAGTCCACCACCATGTGTTAAGAATTGAAATATGTCCCATATGAATGCATGTAAGAATGAATGATTTTTCATCAGTAAATATTTCTGGATCAGCCCAGTTAAGCTAGTCCTACTAACTTACCTTTGTCCTGGGCATAAACCGCCTAAGGCCAATACTAGTTGGGATTCCAGACACATTTTGCTCTGTAGGGTCCAGTTTAGATTTACCAATTCTATCTGACTGGCAAGAGGTTAGACTGCTCTGTCACCATGCAACCCCACAAAGACACTTTTGCAATTCAAATTTTTCCAGTGTTTATGGGTTTAATCCTTGGGCCTGCTAATAGACTATTATGCATGTCCTCCCCATGTTAATGCGTGTTCTCTCCACACTGTCTGCCTTCATCCTATCATCCAGACTAGGATTTCTTTAAAGAATTGGTGCCATTATTGTGAGTAGACAGTGGTTATCTATCTGTCTATGTCTCTGTGTTATAGCCCTGCGACTAACAAGCTCCCCTGTTCTGCTCAAATGGATCCTAATCTCATCCCACTCCTGTCCTCTAGCGCTTCTCTTGGAAATGTGGGAAAATGATGGCTGATGTAAAATGATGACAACACGAGAGGGATGCCCACATCACAGAAAGCCGAACAATGGGGTCCGCTCCTAAATCACACACTCGATCCTAAATATTAACATCATGCCACATTAGAAGATATGCAGCAGGGTACAATTTCAACCTAATTTATGTTTCCTCACATAAACCCAGGGGAAAAGAGCCATGTGATAAATCTGTACAACAACTGTGTGACTTTACAGCCGCTACAACGTCGCACAGGGCATAGCTGTTGAAATAATATGCTGTCTGCTATATTTCAGAATTACAGGGCCCTTGTTGCATTGTCTAGGTATGGCCATTGTGTGAGTGCTGTGGGCGCAATGAATCTGCATAACCATAAAAAAGAAGCCACTCAGGCTAGAAGACGTATTTATACCAGCCCCGTCGTGGCCGCTCCATCATATTTTCATATCTCTACAACATGAGAGTGTGTGAATGTGTTGGGTGAAGAATAGGCCATGTCATAACTGGTGGCGGAGAGATTTGTCAGGTAGAGAAGAGTCAGTACGAGGCTGGTGATGTGGTTTGTATTGGGTCAATCACACATGAAGCACTTCTTTATCAGTTGTGTCAAATGAATATAGTCAATAAAATATGACCAACAAATGGCATATCAGCAGGTTCAAAGTGTACATCAGAATATTAAGCACTTTCAGAAGCATATTTGGTAGCAACTGGATTCTGGATACATTAAACAAAAATAAACTTTGAATGACTCCAGCTGATATGCTTAGGGTTGGTTGGCTGCTTTATTGTTTGGCTATCAATTGTTGCTCTGATGGGCTAAAACAGTGGTCTCTAGCTGGCCCTCCAGCCAATCAGCAAATCTCCAAATAATCGTCTAATTGTTTTCAACCCGAGCCTTCCCAGTTTAAATATGTGTAGAACCTTGTGGAGCAGAACAATCAATCTGGCTTTTGCCTAGTTAGCACATTCTCCCATAAAAGGACAAATGGGTCCTTTAAATGCAACTGAACAACCTGTTAAATCTGCCCCTAGAGACTGTGTACAATGTAAATAGAATGTTGTCAGTTGCATAGCCTGTATTTCATAAACTACTAAAGCGTTTAGTAGAAGCACACGTTTGTTTTCCAGCCCGGTGCCTGCCTGTTTAATCTGGCTCTTCTCTGCATGGCTGGAACATGATTTGGTTCTCAGTCAACAGCTGCAAATGGCTTTTCCAAAACACACCGACTGGAACTGAATTATCATAATCATCATTATGCAAATTTTTTTCTGTTTGTCACTTTGCTGCTGTTTCTGTGAATAGAAATGTGATCAGCCCATGTTAATGCAACTTGCTTCTTTGCATTTGTGTGTGATGTGATGAATGTGTTAAGCATTGCCACAGCAGGAACTATGTTAAAAGAGAAAAATTCCATATAAATTTGTGACAAAATATAAATATTCACAATCCCAATCTGAACCACTGAATCTAGCCACAAATAACAAATAACAATGTTCACCTTTTGTTATATAAAGTACAATGGTAAAACGTGGTATTACAATTCCATATGTAACATGTATTAGGCCACATTTAATATGTACATTGGAAGATCTGGGGAAATCAATCAATCAAAACTTTATTCATGGCCGGGTAATAGTGTCGATTCCATGGTTGTGTTTGGAGACAGTTCTTTAATTTTGTATAGGGAAGTTGTGGCCAGTGGTTCCTGCTTTTATTGCTTCTATTAGCTGCTATATGGTGGACAAACATTCTTACTGAACAACATGAGGTCTGAGCTCCAAACTTTCTCACTCAAACTCAAGATATGACCAACAGTCCACAAAACATGTTCTCAGTTACTATACATTCTGAAAGTGCATTGAATTCGGCCTGAACTTCTCTAAACCACAGCTCTCATGTACTGTATGCCACAAATTCCCATACCTATACATTCCATTCACTGCATTCAAACTGAAAAACTACACACAATGACTAAGCCTGCTGTACAATCCAACACAAAAAATAGTCCATAAAAGTGAACACTATGAAACTGTTGAGCTCTGGTCCAGTCTGTTGTGTGTAGAGGGTGATTTTGTTGATGGAGTCTTATTGAGTGGTAAGCTGCGATCGCAAACTGATTTCACTCTCCTCTTATCATCACAGACAAAGAAATAAATATTGATTGTGGAGTGGAATTACCCATTCTCTCGGCCCTCTTCTGCCTGTCCTTTATGCACCTTTTGTATTGGTGCCTGTGAGTGAGTAGCAGTACTTTCTCGGTTGCTCGGTTGGTGTAGATGGAGATGGAGAGTTGGAAAAGATATATATACGCTTCAGATGGGCTCAGTGGATGATGGAACAGTTTTACTTTCATTGTCCAAATGGAACTTGATATCTTTTGTACAGTGATCTAAAATACAAAGTAACAAAATTAACTGAGTTCCGTCTTAATTAAAAAGTTCCGACTGATGTCTGGGTGTTCCATGAGGCATCAGAGAGCTCACTTACATGCAGTATGGACAGTCAATAATAGTAATAACAGTCACAATAACTCAGAAATTGTGTTGCTTAGTTTGCTTATTTAACGTGGTCAGGGTTCATGTGAAGTTCAGCCTGTAGTGTTATAAATTAAGATACACAAATACACATTATGGTGAAATGCAGGAAGAGGCAGTTACATGAGGCTCTTTACTACTAGGCGGGACGGGATGCTTGGGAGAGGGTCTGTTTCTCCATTTCTCTGGGTCTAGGAGACCAGCATCTGTTCTGTAAACACTGACGTCACACGTGCGGCAAATTGAGTGTTAATGAATGAGCTATAAATACACATGTGTGTATCGATCAGTGAGCCTGAAGCTACATCCAGCTAGCGGTAAACAGGTGACTACATCATGTTGAGTTGTAGCTTTCTGAGCATTAAAAACACCCTGGAACGGCTTAATGTAAGAACATGTTTTGATTCACGTAGCAAGATCGGACCATAACAGACAACAGCTGATGCTAACATACGCTAGCTTTACTTTGATAACTTCACTGCATCCCCTCTCTAGAAACGTCTTATTTATCACAAAAACAAAGAAAACAATCATTTTTCATATGTGGATTATCTATTGTTTGGGAACGCTTTAGAATGGTTCCGAATTAAGGGCTGAACTATAGTTTTGTACACATGATGACCTTTGCCAGTATGATCAACTTACCTGTTGCTGTTGCTGCAATGCTTAATTTCTAAAATGTGACCAAAAGTTGATCCAGATTTTATCATGTTTTAGATGTACCACACACTAGACAATGGGACTGTCATACTTATTAGAGGCACTGATTTGCTTAGACTATAAAGGCCTTGCTCTTTGCATCAGAAAATACTTTATAATGTAGTCAGTAGATGGATGGACAAGGGCAGTTAAAACAGAGATGGCTTGGATTTTTTCATCAAGATAATTTCACGTGTTTTGGGTCTACAATATGTGAGTACACGGAGCACAACACGCTATATTTTTCCTTTAATGTGTAATTATGTATGTTTTAAAGTATTTTTACTATTTAAGAACATTTTTGAAATTACGGACTCCTTCAGTTTCCTATTGATGCTATGTGATCTTTGTAAATTGACTGTAAAGTCACTCCGGCATCCAACAAAAAATAGAATTGCTGTGTATTTTGGATGTATGGCGGAGAGGAATGCGGCTACAAAGACTGAGTAATTGCGGCGGAGCTCGTGGTGGAGTGGAGCAAGGCCACATTCTGAGAAGCAACCGAACACATGCAGACTGTTCAAACTGCCAACAGCTATCTATTTAGCTTCTATACTGTAGTAGTTAATATGACAGATGTGCATCCATTTAAAATATTCTGATCATATGAAAACACTGTGATGTGAAATGAGCCTGACAGAATACATTAGCTTCATCTAATGTACTACCGTCAATCTTATCTGAAAAGTATAAAGCTTTGAGGATGGATGGTTGCAATAAGCTCAACATAAAGTTGTGGAGTGAGATGATCGTTTCTACACATTTGCTAAGTGTGCAAAAACGATAATTTGTAGAATGCACATATCTGTATATTCTGATTGTCTGTGTGTTTTGTTTGAATATTTGTTGGCTCCATGATGCCACTGAAACAACAGCCTGTATTTCCAGTCATCCTCTTTGTCTTCGGACAGATGTGGGTTCTGGGTAATTACGCGGAATATTGTCTTTGCCCAACAAACCATCCAAAAAGTATTTTCCCAAACGATGGATCTAAATGGTGTGTGCCATTTTCAGCATCTACAGAATAGAAGCATTGTCGAGGTGCTGTGTCCCGGATATTATTGTGAAAAGCTAAACATTACGAAGGGAAATCAACGTTGAAATTGTGTACACTTGAACAAGCATTTATTCTCAGCCCGTCAACTCCGAATTAGCTCGAAGTGGCTAATGAAATGCTGTTTATGAATTCTAATATGCAGGTAAATGCTTATGTCCTTTTGCTAATATGGGCACTAGACTTTAAATAGGGTTTTTCATTATGCCAGTAAAACCTTAGCAATTAGGTCAGAGCAAGGTTAAACATAAATATAAACAGAAATGGAGATTAACTTGACATTTTTATTGAACTAATTTACATTTAGAAGAAGAAGTGTTTTCTTCTCAGTGATTAAGTGGGTAATATAAGTAGTATTAGAGATGCAGTTAAGACAAACACTACAGGGGCAGGGGTGCACAAAGTGGGGCCGGGGGACCACAGTCGGCTCGCCAAGCCCTTTGATTTGGCTCTTCAGGACATCCCAGAATTTATGGATATTAAACCCAATTTTTGAATGACAAAGGCTGAATGTCCAGATTCCAATTTCAGCTCAGAGTTGGCCCAATGGTTGGCTACATTAAATGATTAGACTAGATTTTACTAAATTGATAAAATATGAAAAATAATAATAATAATAACTGAATATTTGTTTATTATGTTTAGACGACAATCTTAGTCCACATGAATGGGAATTTATTTAGTATTTATATTTTTGGTTGACTAGACAGACAGACTTGAACAGATTAATCCTCCTCCTGTGTCATCCCGACCAAGATCCTGGCTCAAGATCTGGAGATGGGTTTTTGGGCACTGCTCTGTGGTCGCCCACAGCTCCTGACAGGTTGCCCCAGAAGGATGGAGATCAAATTACCCCCAATCATGACTTAAACATGACAGGGAAATCAGGCATTCATTAAATAGAGAATACTGCCAATAGCCTTAACTTGAAATCATGGTAGCAATGATCAATAACAAATCCCTATGTGCTCCCTATTTGTGTGGATAAAAATATATCAGAGAGTGAGAAGCTCTTCTTTTGGTGTAGATTACCCATGGAGCTACCATCTGATCTTCTGCAGCCCCACATTTTTCAGAATGTTTTGGGACCTGTAGAGAGGAGGGATAGTGACTACAAGGGTAAAGGATGTTGAGGTTAAAGCTGTGTGTCTAGAGGAAGACCACCACTAAATGTTAATGACGACCGGATGTTGGTGTGAGAGAAGAATATCTAGGATTAGTATAATCCTAGGCTCTGAAGGATAATTCACTGTGACTACTTCTGGAAGGGAACAGGTGAAATGAGGGAATGCAACGGTAGTGTTTGATTGGAAAACAGCAGGCTGTTCTCTCCACACTTCTCCATAAAAAGAAAGTGTAATTAAATGAAAACGTGACGAGGATCATAGGGAAGCTCCTGTAATGACATTCTGTCTCAAACATCCAATATGTGCACTTCTCCACTATACACAGCAACAGGCCAATGCGGCAATACTAAAATAGCTGCCTGTGCAAATTCAACCATTTAATTCTCATGCCCTATTAGGAAGAGCTTCGACTGATAGGTTAACCTTCAATATGTATAGATTAAAACGCAGATGGTACAAAATCTGCATTTACGTAAAAGCACTCGAATAGAAATACTTGAAATTGGGATGCTTAAATATAGTGTCTCAGGGCAGGTTTTTTATGACCTTGTTTAGTGCTTATTTAATCCTGATTTAGTCATGTTTTAGAACCAGTTTAAATTATTTACTCCCTATTTAGTCCCTGTTGAGACCCAGTATGGGGCTTGTTTGGATCTGGTTTAAACTGGGTACAAAGGTTGTTTATCAACATTGGTGTGTAGCTGTGGATCAAATCTATTAGTTAATATGATCTGCTTTACCTGATTCATTATTAATAGTTTTATCCATAGTATATAATGTTTCCTATATAATGTGTTCTCTGTTCCCTCAGAGACAGTTGCTGAGCTGTATCCGTGGTGGGAACTGTCCCGGGCCTAACGTCAGCTCTCTGCAGATGCCTGGAGATGTCAGCTTCTTTGCCAACAGTCTGGCTGTTCCTGCCATGGAGTTCTCCTTTCAGCAGACCACAGCAGAGGAGGTAGGATTCACCAAAAACACAGATATAGCTACAAACGGGTGTAATGTTCTGCCTTTAGTCACGATTGAAACTAGATGTAAAAAAAAAGTCCCATCTACAGATCTTGAGCCAGGATCTTGGTCAGTTTCCTCACCTGGCTCATCTGTGCTGAGCCATACATGCATCTATCTGTCTGTATGAGTGTGTAGGGTGATGGGGTGTGTGAGTGTGGTGTTGGTGATGGGGTGTGTGAGTGTGTTGGCGATGGGGTGTGTGAGTGTGGTGTTGGGGTGTGTGAGTGTGGTGTTGGTGATGGGGTGTGTGAGTGTGGTGTTGGGGTGTGTGAGTGTGGTGTTGGTGATGGGGTGTGTGAGT
>JAVQKC010196345.1:0-11524 GCA_036025475.1 Philypnodon macrostomus | reverse complement strand
GAAGTCTGGGCGTCCCTGCTTAGATTGCTGCCCCCGCGACCCGGCCTCGGATAAGCGGAAGAAGATGGATGGACAATAACTCTCAACATTGTTCAAACGTGGTGTATTCACAATAACTCTCTAAGTGAGAGAAGGATGGAGCGTGAGATTGACAGGCGGATCGGTGCAGCCTCTGCAGTGATGCGGTCGTTGTACAGGTCTGTCGTGGTGAAGAAGGAGCTGAGCCGAAAGGCGAAGCTCTCGATTTACCGGTCAATCTACGTTCCGACTCTCACGTATGGTCATGAGCTTTGGGTCATGACCGAAAGGACAAGATCTCGGATACAAGCGGCCGAAATGAGTTTTCTCCGACGGGTGGCTGGGCGCTCCCTTAGAGATAGGTTGAGGAGCTCAGTCACTCGGGAGGAGCTCGGAGTAGAGCCGCTGCTCCTCCACATTGAGAGGAGTCAGCTGGAGGAAGTGTCTGTGGAGAGGGAAGTCTGGGCGTCCCTGCTTAGATTGCTGCCCCCGCGACCCGGCCTCGGATAAGCGGAAGAAGATGGATGGACAATAACTCTCAACATTGTTCAAACGTGGTGTATTCACAATAACTTTCAACCTCGTTCATTTGTAACACGTAAAAAAACACAGTCTGATACCGCTAAAACAAACGTTAGCGTATTCACAATACCTTAAATGTATTCAGTTAGAACACGTCGTCAGCGTGTTTCTTGACAGGTGCCATTTTGGGGTCATATATATAAACACTAATAATAATACACTACTAATATTACGGTGAAGCATAGTACCGGTATGTATTACTCCACGACGCTCCTGACTCCCGGAGCTTTGTAGTTTACTGAAGTCGTACCAAAACATTTTGCTGGAGCGCCTTGAGCGCCGTGTGACACAAAATCGCTTGGAGGTCTGTAAGCCCAACCAGAATGAATCCATATATAAGGCGCTCCGGATTATAAGGCGCACTGTTGGTTTGGTTTGTTGGTTTTAGAGAAAATTAAAGGCTTTTAAGTGCGCCTTATAGTGCGGAAAATATGGTATTGTTTGTTCAAGCTTGCTCAGTGTTTCTGTTTAAAAGTAGCTCAGGCGGGAGGGTGGGTTGCCCATGACCAGAAGGTTGGTGATTCAACCCCAACCACTGTTGTTGTGTCCTTCTGCAAGACACTTCACCCACCTTGTTTATGTTTTGTTAGTGATTATAGTGGTCAAAGAGGTTAGAGGCGTGGGGCAGACTGGTGAAGGGCAGATCTTACCAGTCTGCCCCAGAACTGTGGGTTTACGGAGGTACAGAGACGAGCTTACTACCCAGTGTGAGACTGTGGAGTGAATGAACATGCTATTAACTGCACTGTGCTTTGAGTGTTGAGTAAAGCACTAGAAAATGACATCTTTCATTCATTCACTGATTATTCCTGGGTGACCGGAGCATATGTCAGCAACTATTGGCCTCAGGTGAACAATGGCCAGTTTGTCACCGACACAGAGACACACATAGACAGACCAACTAGTGTGAACTCAATATATCATCTCTCTCTTTGTTTTCACATGGTAGCCAAGTCACATTGTCCTAAAGGGATTTAGTAGTTCAATCTTTGACAAGCTAGCACAGCATAAGCAAGGAAATTGAAAGGACTAATGTGACGGCTCCTTTTTACAGATTTCAATTGGATTAATTGGCTTTGTGGCAAGGGTGTTCAATTTGTCTGCAGCATTTTTAAGCTAACAAGCTACTTTGCTAAGCACCTATTAGACACAGCCATGTGCAATGACCTATGTTGCATGTCACAGGCTATGCGTGTCAGCAAAAGCAAGAAGTCAGACATATTTTTTATGCATATAGCTCATTATATCCGATTGTAACATGCTATTCAGTCATCTCTTAAAACAGGAAGGGCAATTAGATTTAGCTGTCACACTGCATGTCCAGATGCAAACATGGGACTTATGTAGTTTTCAATTTCTACTGTCACCGAGCCAGCCACGGTAAAGCTAGTATTTTACATGATATTAACTATGACCAAGAGCGTATACAGAAAGCAAAATGTTGATGTTGTTAACCATCAAAATGATATATTCTCTTAACTTAACTCACACGTTCCTATTCCTAATGCTTGCATTGTAGGCCTAACTATAACTGTATTAGTTTCAATAAGTATTATATCATCTACATGTCAGGTGTAAAGTGATCTATAATGATATGCTACACATTTAAATTGAAGTTAAACATTTCCCTACACATTGTCACATCAGGTTTGGTTACAATGGGTAATTTGTGCCGTCTAATATACCACAGTGCTATCTTTCCTGCTTCCCTTCAGTTTTTTTCAGCTGCTCTTTATATTTACATTATTGTCATTGACACCGTAATGTTGGGTGTGATTATGCATGCGGACGTGTGTGTTGACAGGGTGTTGACAGGCTGCTGCGGTCACATCTCTCCCACTGTCTCAGGTGGGAGCTCTGGTTATGCACAGCCTTCATTTAGATTCGATTACAGTGATGCACGCCTTATGGGTGTCACTCCTATTCCGCTTCACAATTTAGGCGAGAGAGGATGGGCAGTAATTGTGCTACCTGGGTGCCGAAAACCCTGGTGGCAAATCAAGCAGCGGGTGCACAGTGGCATATTGTCTGGCTGCCGTTCTCCATCTCATTTATTTGCCTCCAGTTGTCAACGGTGAATATCACTGTGTGCAAATTAGATCGCTAGGCCTTCAAGGACCCGCACTGTGCTCTTTCTCCTCCCGCCCCACCCGAAAGACGCCTGTTATGTCCAATTACGCACACCATAGTTGTGATTAGCATGTAAAACTAGCAGCTCTGCCGTTAGCGCCTGTGCACGTAAAAGATACCGAAACAGGGTGACACACATAAACACATGTGCTTCATTACTTTGAGTGCAGCAGAAGTCCTCCTTTGGGTTTATATCTGCTTAAAGGCTCCTAGGGGCCTCCGGACTGCTCTACTGCAGCATGGAAGCAAATACGGACTATTTTGTGTGATTTTGCATTGCTTTACATTACTTTTAAGGTTAATTCTCTTTTTTTGACGGATAAACAGGTACTGTATTTCAAACTTACAGACAACACAATATGACTTTTGACACAATTCTTTTGAGGTCTTCTGGGAATCCAAATAATACAATAAATTCTCATTCTACCAACTTCAAGACTGAAAATAGCAATCACAGAGACCATAATGGAAGGAGTATGCCAGTTTTAGCTAATTAAAATGAAACCTTAGCTCATAAGTATCCATAATCATTGGATGAAATCAGTGATCTTTATATTCATACAGAAGCTATGAATACTTGTGTATGCGTGCTGTAGAGTAGAAACTTTTGACATGGGCCACTATCCTTCAGTAGAATCTAACATGAACCCAAACATCAACAATAAATGCTTCCACCTCCAAAGCCTTTGTGTCTTGTGGAAATAGCCTAGAGAAATACAGTTGAAAGGGACATAAAGGTTATATGCCAATTTTAGCTAGTTAAAAATGAAAGCTTAGATCTTTTAGTGTTTATTATTGTACAGTTGTTGTTATTGCAGTCTGCGGATATTTGCGGCGTGTTTCTCGACATGTCCCGACCCCAAAAGCAGCATTACTCAGGCTTTGGCCACATGTGAACCACATATTATGGGGAGCAGCGCAGGCCTCTGACCACCCCTGCTCTTTAAAAGTGCAGTGAAAACAAAAGAAGACAGGGAGTTCAAAGCCAATGACTGTTTTGTGTGTAGTCATGGTAGCCTGCCATTGGTCGCTTTCATCATACGGCTGGGTGATGCCACAGTGCCCAGAGGGGCTGATGTCACGGCAAGGTCAATGTCACATTTGAGAGAAAACGAGCGATGGCTGCCAAGGACTTGTGGGGAGAGACAAATTTAACATAAGTGTCTTGGAGATGAGAAGCAAGAACGAAGGCAGCATGTGGCACATTCGCCTACACACCACCAACATGTCAGGGCCTATAGGCGCTGTCAGCCGGACTGCAGCAGGCCTCGACAAAGCCTTCGGATGCACACAGTCGACCACTTGCTTCCGTTTATGTCTCTGTCATTCTCTGTCTCCCCGCTGGATCTCAGTCAAATGGACAAAGTGTCTTGCTGAGAAACAAAGGGTGTGTTGCTATTCCCACAGTGTCGACTCCAGAGCAGTCAAGCAGGGCTGAGATGAGAGAAGTGTCGTGAGTGGGATGAAACTGCTGACACCTCATTTCCTTTTATTCACCCGATTCTGAAGCTTCTTTTATCACAGAGTGTTTTATATATATCATTGTGGAGGTCCTATCTCTTGTCACTTTTCACCTGGCATCAACAACAGTGGAACCCGAGCACATGCTATCACGCAAACTACTGCTTGTGAACCATTTGTTCCGCCTTAGTGGAGAGCTCTCTGTTTGAACTAATGCTGTCTGTTTTTCCCGCAAATCTACTTTTGTTGAGAGTGAGTACAGAACGAGACTGTGTTTTTCCGACTGGCTCCGGGTCTCTTAAGCTAGTGTGGTTGATTGCTGTCTCCGCTACGACTATTCTTTTTCTTTCCAAAATGTAAATCTCATGTTTTAAAGATTGCTTTAATGCGAATCAAAGTCTAAATATTTCAATACACCTATTTTATTATTCAGTAGACTCACAGGCATTTTCCAGAAATCCATGTGCTCCTCATCTTAGCAGTGCAGGTACATGGCTTCAGCCGGCAATATTACAAGGATTAGCATGGCATATGAAATATTTAGTGGATTCCGTCTCCCTTCTCTCAAAAACCTAATAAATCAAATGACTGCCAAATGTCATTAAACTGATGGTCTTTTACCGAGTCCCTTTTCATATTCAAATTTGGACAAGAAGAAATGAAAGCGCAAAAAAATGCTACTTGAGTTAGCCTCTGGTATTCCTATGTGGTGGCCATGTGGTCTATTTGATGGCTTTTGTATAGGATTCATAGGTAAAATATTAGCTTTTCTCTGTGTTGTTAGTAACTTCCCCGGGTAACAATGTCTCAAATAATTGATCCTAGAAAAACTAGTACATTTTTCAAGTTTTTGGCAAATATATGGCAAATTGAAGTCAGTGTTCCAAAGAAATAATGATTTAGATCCGGCTCAGTTGATAACATGAAATTTTAAGGGAAAGGATGAAGAAAATAAACTGGCGACTGAGGAAGCATTGTCTGGTGTCCTGACTGTGGCATTGGTCTCTTGGTGGCACAGGAAGCAACGCCTGGCCTGCTATTTTGATTAATCCAAGATTTTTTTTATTTTTTTTTGTGTGTGGATCACAGACAGGGCCTTGCAGGACAACCAGCTGTCTGTGTCACCAACTGTCACTGGCTTTGTCTTGCGGCTCTCACTGGCTGAACACATGATGGACATCTGAATGGCAGGCACTGCTCTGGCCCCAGCACGCCTCTCACCGACCACCATACAGAAAGAATCATCGATATTCATGCCCTCAACCACATTCACTGTTTGGATTCATTCATATGTAAAGTCAGAGATAAAACATATGGTGCTAATTTGCAACAAATCAACAGTGCCCCGGGCTGGTTGTCTATACTTGGGATATATTCATAGCGCAAGTTAGCAAACAACCCACATCTGTCTACTTTTGAAGTCTTGCCTTATTCATTACCAAAGAGTGTTGTCAACAAAAGCACAGCAGGTTCATCATTTGCATTCTTTCGACAAGGTGACATAATGATGTAAATTATCATAGGATTTTGTGTAAGGCTCCGGGTTGTTGTAATGTCATTGGCATTGGTCCCAAGAGACGATTCAAAAAGGAAAATAGTAATAGATACACAAGGCTCTGTTTGTTAACTCCAAAGGGAAATCATCTTCACAATCACATGTATGCACTGAATGGCAGCTGTCGTCATATGTTGACACCACATCACAAATTACTACACTAATATAAAGGCAAACATACAGCTAAACAAACTTTGATTTTGATTTACTTTACATCATTAGAGCCGCTCGTAAGGTCACAGCATGGGAACTCAGATATAGCACATGTAACTGGTTATAGGGATGTATGTGCACCTTTACAATCACTGTTTATTACTGACATAACAGCTAATGAAGCACATATATGTACATAGTCTTTCAATATTTTTATTTTATCATATATATTTACACTTATGCATGCTGATTATTTACCTTGTATTATTTATCTAGTTTTATTTTTATTTCATCCAGTCCGGGCATTGTTTCCTACTGTGCATATGGCATCTTGAATGAAGAACACATTGGAATTAATAGAAAACAGCCTTGACAAAGCTAATCTATCAAATCAATACTGCTAATTCTAAATAAGTCAGTAATGTGAAATATGTGTGTAGCTGTCCAAAGTGTTTTTTGAAATTTTAATTCCTTTTCTCTCCGCCATCTTCTTTTCTTCACGTTGACTTGACTTTCTTCCCCATTAATTATCATGCCCAGGAGGTTTTTCCAGGGAGAGGAGCAGCCATCAGGCCTGAATCATCTTGACAAGGCGGCATGGCCCAATTACACCAGCGCTCCACCGGGCTTTGATGTGGCGGAAAAGCACAGAGATAGGGGCAAATTGCACAGCCCATATTATGGTAATGATCAGATTTAATCCTGCCACTAAACTTTATGTAGCTTGTTTAAAAAAGATGCTAACACTAATTACAGAGGTGAGCAGAGGTGTTGGGTGGGATCGGGTGGAGAGGGCTGAGTCGAGGGGCTGGTGGCGCCGTGACTGCTGCCGGGGAGTTTCACATCTACAAAGTGCAGCTCATAAATGTTGTAAATGAAAATGAGACAAAGTGGACTTATTTCCGTTTAATTATACATCCAACTCGGGTGAAAAGGTCAGGGTAATAGGGGGTCACACACACACGCACACACACACTCCAAACCTGTTGGGCCACAGTCTTAATTAACACATCCGACAATGGAGGGGAAAAGCGGGAAGACTCGGAAAGAAGGAAGATGATGGAGGGGGTTTGAAAGGAGTGTTACAAGGAAAGCACGATAATATCAGCTCGTAATTAAGTTGTCACTTCAATTACAGCCCCTCAGATTGGAATTGTCTTGGGTTGCGGCGCCGGGCCCTGTCTGTATGGTTAATTAGTCTGTAGAGTAGCCACCACGCTCCTCCGTACTCTCCGTCACGCCTGCAGCCACATGGTTTATTGTTCTACATGATTGACGAGCATGAAGCGCACAGCAGATCAGAGTGTGCAGAAGGAGCGCGACCGATCAGCTGTCAGAGGTAAAACCCACTGTACAATGTCCCTCTTCATATTTGAAAGATTGTTATGACTTTATCCTCTTAGCTTTGCTTTTTTTTCCAAATGAATAATGGATATGTGCCTAAAATGTCTCATGACACACGGTATACGCTTCTTAAGCCGAGGTTGACGTTCCATTTAAGCAGAAGCAGACAGACACGGGGCCGGCAGCATTGATGGCAGCTTAAACTTAAAGCACTTAAATAAGTAAAGCTACACTTAATTATTTATAGAGATTAGCCAAGAAATTCTCTGGACCCACCTGTGGACAACCTCATATCTACAACAATATACTCTGATTTCAGTGTAGTGATGTCACCTGGCAGCTTCAATCTCTGACTACTGTCCAATGCTTTTAAGTGTAGATTTTTGTGACAGGGACAAACCTAAAAATTCAACAAAAAAATGTCCAAAAGTATAAACACACCCAATGTGTCCTCATCAGTTGAACCACATTATTACATATATTATTATCCCCAATCTGATATGCTCTTTACATTTTAATTGGACTAATGTAATAGTCATTCTACAAATGTACTGTGCAAACTGATACTTTTGTTATATTATACTGTCTTTTGGAAACATAAAAGCAGAAATATATATCACACTGACAAATTGCAGACTAGAGTACTCACAAAGCTTCCTTGTACCAGCCGGCTTACCTTTGATAATACCTGTTCTGAATAGAACTGAACAGCGGATGTATCAAGGCACAAAAAGTAATTATCTGTTTGCATTAAACTCAAAAGCAGATTTGACACTTATCACTGATGGCTTTTTAAACTTGTTAAATGCAAGTGAAGCTCTATAAATATACATTAGAGCGATAGTGGCAGAATCCGCTCTGTCCTCCGCGTTACCTCTTTCGGTGAAGACGAGGACATCTCAAGGGACGCCAAAGGCCTCTTTGTAAGGCTTCATCACTTACACAGTCAGCCGTGTGTATTATCACAGCGCTCGGTGTAACTCTTTGAAATCTCACTCAACTGCACAACTTACACTTGGGAAAGACTTGTGAAGATGTGTGCAGCATTTTGACACAGGTACTCTCCGCTCTGGGCCCCGAGTTTGTCTCAGTGTTTGCTCAAAGTGTGTGAAATAGAAGAAAACTTTTGAAAGTCTTTTCTCTGGCTGATATGAGTTTTATTTATAGAAGATATGTAAAAACATTACTTACTTAACTGAGAATTCACTCCACTCTACAAAAGATTAATACACACATTGTATTGTTCAGAACCAATAATATACTATAATTTTTGATGTGAGAAAGTCGCTGTATGGTCATTATATTGGCCAAATGACGATATGTGGAATCACAGTCCACATCTGCGTCCGGGTCCGCAGATCCTGCGAATGCGATTCTACACAATTACATATCATAAAGACGCCAAACTGGATTGAGTTTGGTACTGCTACAATTAATGACAATTGATTAATTAATAAATGAATTCCCTGAAGCACTTTATTTAAGTCATTATTCCTGCTGGCACAGTGATCCGGGCTAGAGTATTTTTAAAGTACATGGGTCAAATAAAGAATGCCTCTATAGAATGTCTCTATAGCGCCCCCATGTTTATGACCTCTATGGGACCCTGGACACACTTACTTTGGCAGAGAGCAATGAAACTTGGTACAGTGATTCTCCACAGTGTACCCAACATTAAGTATTATTATGACCCCACCCTACAACAAACAGGAAGTCGGCCATTTTGAATTGAATTTGGGAGGTCAGGTATATTTGACAGCCTCTAACTTGCACATACTGTGCAGCTTTAGGGAATTCTCTAAATTTGGCAAAAACATTCTTCACAAACATCCAGACAAATCAAAAAAGTGATTAAGGTGCCCGTTGGTTACAGTTGGTAACAATGAATTTGTAAAGTTTAGCCCATACATTTTTGTGTTGTAAAATTGGGTTATCCTCCTTGCCTCCATGGTAGATTCTTTGTGACAGAGCGAAAGGGGGCAGTACATTTTCATTCTATACCCACCCACCCTAAGTAATCGTTCTCCTGCTTAACAAAACCGACCTGGTCAGAATAAACTAGTAATGGTAAAACCTTTTCCAACCTCATAGAATAGATTTTTGGAAGGACCTTATTATCAACATTCACTTATTGGTCTGAAGCTTCCAGGATCCAAGGGGTCCTTGTCTTTTTTAAGAATGAGTGAAATGAGAGCTTCATGAAAAGTTTCCGGGAGGCACCCAAGAGAACGTGCTTCACTATAGTGCTCAGTTAAAATAGGTGCTGACAGGTCTATATTATACTTATTATTTTCTATAGGGAATCCATCGATTCCAGGAGATTTACCCACTTTCATAGTCAGAACTGCAGCCCTAACCTCTTCTTCATTAATCAGTGCATCGATAATTTGTGCCTGATGTGAAGCAAGCTGAGGCAGCTCAATTTTGGAAAAAATATAAAAAAATTTCCCCACATCTGTCAGTGTTTCAGAATAATAAAGGTTTGAATAGATGTCACTGTTTTTGAAATATTTTTTTCTGTTGTGGTGTCCAGTTCCACAGAAGGTTCTATTTAAAATCGAGTGCATATAGGCCAAATTACCTATCCTGACGGAGGTCTGCACTCTCCAAGTGCTTTCTAGTTTCTAGGATGTGAGGGTGTCAAGGCCTTGTACCCTGGAAAACCGGCACAAATGCCCTGTCTTAAAGGTGTCTAATCCGAGTGTTTGCTAGTGCAAGTGGGAGCTCCACAAAACTGCTTGTATTAGATAATTATTCTGTGTTTGATGTTCCAAAACATAACATGGTAACCTATCTATATCCACAACTGTGAAATGTGAAAAAAAAAACTAATATAAAGCCTTTAAGAATCAAGATATTTATATTTTGCAGTGTCATATACATACATATCCTATGACTACTGTTCCATCTGATCATCCCATGGTTTGATTTTCTTTGTGCTGTGCCAGGACGGACAGTCAAGAACCATCAGACAGTTCCACTTCACAGACTGGCCTGATCAGGGAGTCCCCAGAACCACAGAGGGTTTCATTGATTTTATTGGACAAGTCCACAAAACAAAGGAACAGTTTGGACAAGATGGACCCATCACTGTGCACTGCAGGTTTGCATTTATGTCTCTGAAAATCATCTAAAAACGGTATGCACATCAGCCGATATTCACGAGGTTGACTGGTGTCGGCCAATACAAATGGTTGATGTTAACCTGTTTTTCTAAAAGGATGAATTCTAATTTTTAGGTTTAGAAACAGACAGAAAAAGAAAAGCCAATTCAAAAAGTTATTAAAAAATATTTTTACTACATTATGTCCCTATTCAATTATGTAAACTCAGAGACATCCAGGCAAAAAAATAAATCCACTGGACTTAGTTGAGTTAAGAGCTAACATTTCCCCACCAACTAGGTGGCTTCATCAGAGCTGAATTAGTGACTGATTAGTGACTGTGAGTCCCACTAGATGAAACTCACAAAACAATATGGACAATAGATGATAAGCAGTCTGCAACTTACTGAGGATGAAAGACGCATGCTTGTTAAAGGGCTTAACTTTGTGGTTACCACCAACAAAATAATTGTGACTGAAATTATTACGGCCACAGAGACTGCATTAAAACATGCTGACCTTGAGCAGATGGAGGTAGAGGAGCTCTGCAGTGTTGTCTCTTGACTTGGAAACCCCTGAAATCCAATATCACAAAGGGAGAATGAACAGTGTTTGTTGGGAATGATATGAGTGATTGTTTGTTGTAGGCTGGGGCCAAAATAATATTTTATGTTGGGTACACTGTGGAGAGTCACTGTACCAAGTTTCATTGCTCTCTGCCAAAGTCCCATAGGGGTCAAAAACATGGGGGCGCTATTGAGGCATTCTTCATTTGACCTGTTCAGTAGGATTATTGGCTCAATGAATGTGGTTCATTGCAATTAGTTAATTATTTAATTGTCATTAATCGTAGAAGTACCAAACTCATTCCAGTTCAGCGTACCTGTGTGCAAAAGTTGAAAAATACTTTCTGAGTTATTGCATTCACAGTTTAAGTCATAGTGTTATTCGGTATGAAGGTACAGCATTAATCACCAAAAACAGCGCATACGCCTCCTGTCTCAGCGAGGAGCATGTCTATGGCTATACGATTCTGGAATGTCATAGGCGAAGTGGCAGCCAGTTGTTCGTGTACTGCTTCAAAACCCTCCTGTGTATAATTCCCAAGTTTTTGCACATTATAGTGGATGTAGTTAATTCTATCTACATTCTTGTTTGGTGTAATTGGAAAAAGTGC
>JAVQKC010196343.1:0-16732 GCA_036025475.1 Philypnodon macrostomus | reverse complement strand
TTATATGCAGTGTTAGTTCATTTTAAATGTCAAAGGGGTTTTGTGGCTCCCAGTGTTTTTTTTACTGTGGGAAACGGCTCCAAATGGCTCTTTGAATGGTAAAGGTTGCCGACCCCTGGTATAGGTGAATCTGGACATGTATTGTACACTGTAGAATTTGCCGAGTTACCTTAATACAAACAAGGAAAGCAGTTGCCTCATAATACTGGAAGTAAATTGGGCTATATATTTAGCTGAAAGTGAAAGTAAACAATTACCCCTTGAATGACTGAGTGAATGGTTGTCTCTCTTTGTGTGTCAGCCCTGTGACTAACTAACGATTGTCAGTGTACCCCACCTAAGGCCACCTTCTCTAATAACTATAACTAACTAGGCCTGTGCTGTTGTCCCCGACAGCAAGGTGTATATCGGCGAAATGGCCCCATACGTCTGCCAACGGGACCTTAATCAGACATTATGTGATTTCTAAGGTTTTTGTATATTGTTAACGAACAATTTAGATGCCCTGCCCCCAAACCACAACAAACATTCAAAGGGACTATTTTACTTTTTTGATTTGTCTGGATGTTTGTGAAGAATTCTTTATTTGACCTCTGTAATGTGCCTATGTACATTAACTATACAATTGCCCGGATCACTGTACCAAAATTCACGCGATTTTGTTTATGTTCAGCAGGATTATTGGCTCAATAAAAGTGCATCAAAACATGAATTTGTTAATTATTTAATTGTCAATCAAAGATGTACCAAACTCAATCCTGTTCTACGTCTTCATGATATGTACCTGTGTGCAACAGTTGAAAAAGATCCAGCAAAGACTTTCTGAGTTATTGCATTCAAAGTTTTAGCCCATAATTAATTAATTCCTTAATTAATATTCACTGAAGAAGTACCCAAATCAATACAGTTCGGCTTCTTTATGGTATGTACCTGTGTGCAAATATTGAAACTGATCCAGCAATTCGTTTTTGAGTTATCGCATTCACAACTAGGATCTGCGGACACGGACCAACGTGATTCCATAATATCGTTGTTTCGCCGATATAATGATTTTATTTTTTTTTTCTATTAAAAACAAAATGCTAAAGTTGACTATTTGACCCTGTTCAATCTGTCATAATTATAATTTAATTTTAGTCCCTTCCCTGGATTCTACAGACAAAATGGGCTCCAACTTTGACCAATGGTAGTGGAGTTTTTGATGTGATAAGGTGGTCCTGTTGAGGCCAGGGGAGGGACTAAAGTCAAACTTGACTATCATTGGTTAGGCAAGCCTGTTGTGGTTAGTTCTCTAGTTTTGGTTGGTTTGGTGCAGGATTCCCAGACCACCCTTGTGCTGGTTCCAAGCCTAGGTTCAGAGAGAGTCAATAATACATCATATTTCTTTGCAGTCTGGGTGCCTGAAGCATAGCCCAGCAATTATGGGCATTTGGTAGGGTACACGCTGGGCAATTGCCGACACAAAGACATAAAGAGACAGACTACCCTAATCTTACATTCACATGGTTCTTTCAAGTATATAATGTATTAGTATTTACTCTGTAATGTTGGTTTCTGTTTAAAAATAGTAAAGGCTAACCAGTTTTATCTTATGCAAGACTTTTTGAGCAATTGTTTGTCTAATGCATATGCAGTGGACATTCAGATACACTTTATATTAAAATCCCTAAGAATTGAGAAAAGAGTTCTGTCATATATATATTTGATTGGTGATCAAACTAAATCCTCAAATAAGAAGAATTGTAAATCTCTCCTGTGCACATCAGACAGATGCTCTGGTCACTGGAGCCTTTTCACTAAGACGTTATTGTGAGTGCTTGTATATATTTCAGTGGCGGAACAGTGCAGGCGGTGAACCCTGCTTCAGCGTGTGATAGAGGAGTGGACGTGCTCCTCATTCACACTCACTCACCTGGGCTGCTGCCTCTTGTTTATCCCTGTAATGTCCATTTTATTGGGAATCTCAGCGAGCCTTCACGCTACCCACTGTGCTCAGCAGTGTGGAGAAGCCGGGGCTGGCTGAGCGCAGGTCAGGAGCTGTCAATCACAATCTCAGGGATCAGTTAGCAGCCATCAGTCTGAGAGCTCCTCAGGTCTTACCTCCATAGGCTGTCCTTTCTCTATTACTTCTTGTTTTTTGTTTTCAACCTTTACACAGCTCAAACTTTGAGTTGAGAGCTATTCTTTTGTTCTTTTTTACAATAGACTTTACAGACCATAGACCAGAACAATGGCTTAATATTTGCTGCAACAGATCTTATTAGGTGTGTTTTTAGAACTGTTAGCTCTACATTTTATAAAGCTAACAGTAGCTCGAGAGATTGTGTAACCCCGGATTTACACCCGAGCGTAAGCAGCATGTAACTGCATATGTGCGTAAATGGGTAAATGCTTTCTGTTTTAATCAATGGGACATTTCACACCGGCCGTGTATTACGTGCATATTAAGCACCGCCCCATTTGAATCCTATTTCAGACTGTATCTGTTGCGGTCTCCAGAGGGAATTAAGTTGATTTATGACCCCAGGCACACATTTTACCAGGATTATGCACAAAAAGAGAAGGTATTTGACAATAATAATAAGTAAAAAATGACATTAGTATAAATTAAATTTGGAGGCTAGTGAAGTTTATTTGCATTTGCCCCAGTGTTGCATCCATGTTGTCCAATAGGTTTGTTTTACCTGTTGTTTGACTCAAATCACAGA
Source organism: Philypnodon macrostomus (assembly GCA_036025475.1). Taxonomy (NCBI): domain Eukaryota; kingdom Metazoa; phylum Chordata; class Actinopteri; order Gobiiformes; family Eleotridae; genus Philypnodon; species Philypnodon macrostomus. The sequence continues at coordinate 14,024 of JAVQKC010196343.1, read as the reverse complement.
GATACATACAGTGAGTAGATATACATACGCTGTGCTGCAGAAACATGTCTGAAAGTTCCTGGTGTAAATTACTGCTTTGTTGTGTCGTACGATCTTCCTCCAGATTGTCATTCACACCGAGTGCAATCCTTGTGTCTTACGTGTCCAGGCAAATCCCCTCTCGCTGGTGCACATGGAGCACTAAACAGCACGCTGTGTGTGTATGTGAAGCCCGTGTGTGTATGTGAAGCCTCTGTATATGTGAAGACTGTGTGTGTGTGTGTATATGTGAAGCCTGTGTGTGTATGTGAAGTGTATGTGAAGCCTGTGTGTGTATGTGAAGCCTGTGTGTGTATGTGAAGCCTGTCTGTGTGAAGTCTGTGTGTGTGTGTGTGTGTGTGTGTGTGAAGCCTGCGTGCGCCGGATCCGAACACGTACAGCACCTCAGCTGGTGTGAATGAGCCTCTGCGACCCCGTTCCGTATCCGTACCGCAGTCAGTGTGAATTAGGCGTAACACCACCCTTGGACTGGAGAGCGCTCACAGCACAGTTTTACCTCCTGATGTGACAGCCCCAGACAAATTGCAGCATTTCATTACACACAGAGCTCAGACATTATGATAGAAAAAGACAATAAACAGAAAGGTCAAGACAATCATGAGGCAATCATGAACACTAGTTTAATCGGAGTTAACTGTGAAAGTGTAAAAAAGTAATAAATCATAAAAAGTAATTACACAGTACGATTAATCCTGATCTTTCTCCTAAATCTGCTACGCCACATCAGACAGCACAGATAAGCATCTTCTACTTAAAAAGGATAGGAAATGAGAAAGAAAGCACATTAAAAACAGTGTGATTTTTGTAAGGCAGTGGTTCTCAAACTGTGGTTGAGGTACTACTGGTGGTACACTTTATAGAGGAACTCAATCTATTGCAGTTCAAGTCCTGTTTTGGTACGAGGCTTGATTTTGAATTGGATATCTGGACAACTACTTAGTCCTGTTTGTGTTTGGGCAGTTTAGTTCTGCTTTATGTCCCGCATGGGCTCATTTAGGTCCAATAAAATAGTTACAACAGTCAGGGACCCAATGTTTTAAGGGAAATTATAAGAAGTGGCCCACTGTGCCGCCACATCCAAACAATAGCAATACATTTGGGACTGCAGCCTAATTTGTTTATGGCTAATTAACCAATTAAGCACTCACCGAACCCCTGCGCTCTATTTCACGCTACACAATACTAACGGATATCGTCCTAAATCGTTTGAAACCAGTGGGAAGTTGTACTAATGGTCACGCTAATGCAGCAATGATCAGCCAGCCATTAGCATAACTTAATCATTGCCATAGGGAGGTTGAGATTTATATCAGTTTTCACTTAAGAGGAAGGCTAGTGCATAGGAATGAGTTATGCTAATGGTGCAAACATACAGTGAACACAAAGTGGTCTCACAAGTTGTTTTTGAGAAGGAAAAAAATAATTGCATATGGACCAAACATCAAAGCACACCCCCAGCCTGAATGCAGAATACATTGAAGTTGGAAGTGTGTATTTGTTTTTTTTCCTCTAATCAATGTTGCCGGTTATAACAAACCCCCCTGAATTTATTTACAGCTCAGGCAGGGCGTCGCTATGGTAACAGACGGTGAAATCGGATCCTGCGCCAAAGTCATGTGGTAAGGTGGGAATAAATAAAACGCATAAGCAAGCAACGGTGTGAGTATTAAATATGCCACACACACACACACACACACACACACTGATTGGCCCTGCTTATCCCCTCTGAGGCCCCTCTTAACACAACAGAGAGCAGAAGAAAAGGGAAGGTGAAGTGCTCTGCTCTCTTTATCTGCTGTGGGTCAAAGAAACAATGAGAATATTTAATAAAACACATTGATATGCAACATGCAGTACGACGCTTAGTCCATTTGGAGTCAAAGCCTTTTTAATAATAATAATGGATTGGATTTATATTGTGCTTTACAATGCACAAGGCTTTCTTAAAGTGCTTACATTTTGAGTCCATTTGAGTCACTCCACAGTCACACCTGGTGGTGGTAAGCTACTTATGTCGCCACAGCCGCCTTGGGGCACATTGACATAAGAGTGGCTGCCAGTTTGTGCCTACGGCCCTTCCGACCAACACCGAACACCAATCACACAACCACGTTCATTCATAGGCAATGCGGGTTAAGTGTCTTGCCCAGGGACACGACGACAGTATAGCCTACTGGGGGATTCTTTTCACACCTATCCACCATATAAATACCTCTGTGCTACAGCAGGATGCTCCCTTCAAACTGAAAGTATCTGGCTAAGATTAACAACACATACAATAGACACATATAAAGTGAGCAATGCTGGCGGGCCTTGTTGGATTGTCATTAAAGGCCTTTAGACTACACTGCAAACATTGAGGTTTTGTTTATGTCTGCACTGACCTGAAGTACAGGTGACAGGACACTGGCTCCTCAGTCTCTGTCCGTTCGGCTTCATCTCTGGGTCCAGGTCCACCAGGTGCCAGCAGTCCCGCCCACGGTTTCCATGACGATCTAGACGTAAACGCAGTCGTACCCCTTTAGTGAGGACACCTGGCAACCAGGAAACAGGAGACAGAGGGGCGGGGTCTGAGGCGGGGTCAGGGTTTAAATCCCGCCCTCCTCGTAATCTCATGCCCTTCTCATTGGCCGGTGAAACACTCTGCAGATGGCAAAAGTAATATACATAAATAGTCATACAATATGAATTAATCTTCTCTGGGCCTTAAGTGGGCTACATCCTGGCTTATACATGGAAATATCACCAATTCACCTGCACTTTTGGACAGGAGCTCTTTGCCACTGTGCCCCCCTTAAAGTAATAATAATAAAAGAAATTGTAATAATCATAGTTTTATCATAATAAAAATGCGCTAATGATAAAAGTATTGGGTGCATTGTGAGGTAATGTGAACGCGGATAGGCCTCTCGCGGGTCGATTAACGGAGCTAACTAAGCTTTAGTCTCCTCATAGCGGGAATGAACAAAGACAGATGTGAGCAGAGGTAATTATGGAAATGTGTGCATTATCAGCCATTACTGAAGTTGCTGTATGTGTGTGTGTGTGTGTGTGTGTGTGCGTGTTGATGTGTGTGCGTGTGGGTGTGTGTGTGTGCGTGTGGGTGTGTGTGTGTGTGTGTGTACGTGTGTGTGTGCGTGTGGGTGTGTGTGCGTATGCGCGTGTGGGTGTGTGTGTGCGTGTGTGTAAAGCAGTAGAATGAAAGAACAATACCATGGAAAGACAAAATAAAAATATACATTTTTGAATTTCTGACCATTTGCATCAAGTCTGCAGAAACACTAAAATAAACCACAGCATTATGAACCACTGTAAAATAAACCATAGAATGTCAGCACAAAACACTACTGTCACTATTCAAACTCATTACAGTTTGATGTAATCAGGAGCAACCTGCTGGGAGTCTTCCTCTTTTCATCTGAAGAGCTCTTGGTCCCACGAGAACCTAAAATGCTTTATCTTGCTACTTTACCAAAACACTTGTGGCCTGGATCCCTGCCAGTAGAGCAGCTATTCAGGGGTTTCTTTAACAAAATTAAGCACCCCCACAGCTCCAGTTTATTCCCATTGAAACTGATAAGGCGGCAGTCCAGGGGAGCAGAGGATTCAACCCCAGCTTTAGCTCCATATCAGATTTCACTTCCATTGCATTATTCTCATTTTAATAGGCCATACAGTTAAAGCGTGTCTACATAAAGAGGATGCAGCAGTGTAGCAAAGTTACTGGATCACACCAAGATGGATGTATGTTCATGTAGTCAGTTGGGTTTGCACATAGATGACAAAAATATGGGACTTTCACTGGTTTGTCCTGATTGGGGATTCTCTAGGATGTAGGCTACTTCAGGCTACCCACCTTTCACATCAAAAGGTCTTAGGTTCCAGCCCCATTATCATTAGACAAATGCTTAACTGAATGTATAAAAACAACTATTAAATCACCATTTGGATCAAAGTGTACCAAATTAAAATGGATCCAGACTGATTTGGTAGCCTACATACCACTGGAAAGAACTTGGCTGGTCTGTGTTTTCTCCTAAAAAGGGTCTGTGTAGGCCCTAAATTCACCCCCATGCATTGAAAACTCAATACATCTTTAGAACGGTCTTGTTATAACAGTATGCTAGCTTATAGTTGTCATGGACTGGCTGGCTCTAAGTTTACTGTTAACCTGTGTTTTGCACGAACAACACGAGTTAGCCTGATAGAGCAGCTTTTACCTGAGTCGACAGCAGTGGATGCTTCAGCAGCGGGAGTCTATGCCTTCACTGCGGGCTGGAGGACACCGCGAGCCGGGACACATAACATACAATGTCCGTGTTTCAAACTGCAGATGCGCTAAGGACAAGAGCGTACTCCGCTGTAGAAGAGACAGAAACGACCCGTCCCGGGGCTCACAGAGGGACCACACAGTACCAGAAACACAGCTGTCAGAGTCGAGCGCGATGAGACTGTTCATTTCCTTATCGCTAACCGAGCCGTGACTCACCTGCGCTGGGTCAGAGAGAAGAAGTGAAGAGGCAGAACAACCTCATCTCATAAGAAAAATTATATTTGGTTGTGATTCATAATGGTCTGACTTTGAGGACGTCTTTATGGGACGTACAGACTCTTCATGTGCATTGTTTTCGGTTTCACCTTCAATGGGTTGGACTGCTTAAATTATACTAAAAAGTCTACAGGATCAAGTCCTGGCACACCAGATTTTTCACAACAATCTCATTCAACGTTGTGAACCTGATGGAGACCCCACCACCAAACACAGGTTATAAAGCAAGGACAGGTTATAAAGCAAGCACGGGTTATAACGCAAGCACGGGTTATAAAGCAAGCACGGGTTATAAAGCAAGCACGGTTATAATGCAAGCACGGGTTATAATGCAAGCACGTGTTATAAAGCAAGCACGTGTTATAAAGCAAGCACGGGTTATAAAGCAAGCACATAAAGCAAGCACAGGTTATAAAGCAAGCACAGGTTATAAAGCAAGCACGGGTTATAAAACAACTTCCAAAAACAATACATTATTTAAAAGTTTTTTTAATTGAAATGATTTTAAATACAAATAATATATTTTTCCATTTACATTGACAGTTCCTTTGTAAACAAAAGTGGGAGATAGATAATTGGTGGGCGTTTTGTCCAAAGTGGCGTGGACATAGAGGCGTGTTGGGTAAATGGTGTCATCATATATAACCTCACTGCAGTTTTTCCACACAGCACAAATCACTGATGCTACATTCTACTGCAGAGCCAGAACATGTCATTGTAAAGTGTTATCTGTTGGCATACACTGCTCTGAACACATCATCAGAATAGTAAATATAATCTGAACGTCTCTCAAATCTCTCCCTCCAGGGCTGGCAGCAAAATATTAATAAAAAATAGCCATTTTTTACTAGTGAAAGGAGAGACAAAAAAAAATTTAACTGTGAACTGTCAAATCTGCCACGCACAATGAGACAAACCAAGGTTAGAAGAGACGAGACAAGGGCTCATGAGTAAAATGTGACACAATAACAGTGTTTGTATTTCACAGAAGGAAAAGCCCTGTTCAGTTTGAAACGGTCAAAAACAAAACGTGCTAGACTTCCTATGTTTTCAGAATTTACAGAATTAATGAGTTCCGTACCTGCATTCAGACCTAACTGTTTAGGTATAAATAAGAAACTCTCTTGTTTGCTTAGAGGTTTGACTGATATGTATCCCAAAAGTAAAACGGTATTGTCCAATGACATGTGTTGTGGTGTTCTATAGTTATTAATAAGGCCTTTGGACAATAAAGAAAACTGGAATGTGCTATAACAGAAATATGAGAGTCTGAATCATACAACTATACTAGAACCCATTAACATAAGTACAAATGCTAACACTGTTTTATACTTGTCTTGATTGTTATTTATAGAATATGAATGATGGGTCTATTGCTGTGTGTTACTGATGATCTGTATGTATCAATGACATAATTTTCTTTCGGCAGACGTAAGTAAAAACATGTAGGTGAACAGTTAGACAGAAATAACAAACTAACACCCTGTGCCAAGAGAAGTCAATGATCATATGATCCCCGACAAACTGGGATAAAGCTTGACATCTGCAATTCCATTTACAAAGAAAGCATGATTGGTTCAGAGAAATTGAAAAAGCAGGAGCCAGAGAAGCGGTTCTACAGAGAGGCTGTGTGTTTTGTTGTGTTTCGTAATCACAATTAGCCATAATACATCCCTCTTCCCTCTATAAAGAAGAGTCGTAATAATAGGTCCTCCAGTCCACAGTGTGTCAACCTTTCACACCTGTACAAATACAAGGTTACTAAAGCACACTAACACGCCCTCTAGTGGACATACAGACAGACACAGACGCGCGTACACACACACCCACACACCCACCCACACACGCACAGCCACACAAGGGCCTGGTAATATTCACAGAATTATTTCCCACCAGTGACGGAGAGTGAAAAAGTCTTAGTAGAAAAGGGAAGAAGGGCACATATTTCTGTAAGGTAAAATCATGTATATGAAGAGGGTTCACTCTGTAGAAACTGTCCCAGGACGTAGTATGTTTTGGCGGGCACAGCTTGTTTCCTGCTCTCGAGTGCCATTCGGGGTCAGTATGTTGGACTGAGCGTGTGCGTTCAGTCGTTGTCTTCGTCGTCATCTTCACTGTCCTCGATACCGTCACTCTCCTCAGGTTCCTCATCCTCATCCTCAGTGTCTGGGATGTCCCACTGCGGGTGGTCCAAGATGGCCTTGGCCTCATGCACCTCCAGCTGCAAAAGCAAAGAATAAATATATTGTATTGATAAACCACAAAATAAATGTGGCTGAGTGCCCACAGTGAATGGCTGCCTGTCAGTGTTTCTTTTACCTTGAGCGGTTTGATCAGGTCTAGTCCCAGATAGGAATCAGATCGCAGGATAACAGAATATTGGTAGTTGCCCGTTTTGGAGGGAGCAGGAAACTTTAGCTCCACCTGTGGAAAGGAACATAAAACGATATAATTATTGTACTTGTTAGAAGATAACATGTAAACAACATGTAAACAACATGTAACGCTGATTATCACATAGTGCTGCAGACATTTAACCCTTTAACAAATGTGGGCAGGTACTAACCTACCTCATTATGATAGGGTCTCTATATAAATATTAGACTAGAATCACTAGGCTGTGATTACTAGGTTGTTCACTTTCATATGGCAAACGGCTAATTACCAGCAGCAAGCCTAATTATTATTCAGTGTCTGAGCAGAAAGGGAGCTGTGAACTCACTATTCACAGGCCCGTCTAGTTAATGAAAGAGGGCCTTCTGCAAATCACACGTCTGTCAAACATGCAGCATATCAGCACTCACACAACATAAACAACAGACTGGACTGATGAAGTGCCAGACTAAATGACTGTTCGTCATTGTTTAGTATGCAGGGGTCACCTCGTGCTTTCAATGCTTCAAGTGGAAACAGCAGGTCATGTAGACTCACAATGGCCTCATTAGGCCTTTACTATGCTGTCAAATCGTATTGTCACAATACAGCTCCAGGACCAGAGGTGCAAATCAAGCAAAACTAAAACACATACTCTCCTCCAATGAAGTAATGACACTGGGTTGCCTAGCAACAACACGTGTAACCAATTACTGTAGTCAGGAAACCCACACTAACACCTTCAATATTACAGATTATATCAATATCAGGTGTAAAGATGAATTTGAATTGAAGAGATGTATTTAGTGCAATTATACAATCACAAAGCTTTACTTACTACACAAGGTCAATATTAAATTGGGGAAAAAAATCAATCTGTGACTTTAAAGTGTAACTATGGTAATATATATATTCTGAAGAGATAGTGTAATCAGACTAACCTCCTCTGTGTCTTTTAATGTGCACACATGGTAGGGCATGGACACCAGTGTCTGGTCTCTGCGGTCAGCGATGTAGAGCCACCACCACTCCTGCTTCTCCTCAGGGAAATACAGGCTGTAAACAGGGTGTGTCACCTTTGACTTTGTCTCCAGCAGAGCCCGCTCTCGCCGCTGAATGCTCTGCTGCAATGCCTCCCACTCCTGACATGGACATTTACAGAGGAATGGTCAGCACTGACACTATAATGACAGCGAAATGTTTATATTGTTTAGGACATATATTTTCAGACCTCTTCATCGTCTCCTGCCATCTCATCTGCCTCTGTGTCGCTCTGTTTATCACTGTCTTCTTCTCTCTCACTCGGAGAGTCTTTGTTGGCTTCGCCCTCGTCAGACTCACTGCCCCTGTCCGACGCCTCATCCTCCTCCTCTTTAGCGGCTGCTGCAGATGCCGCTGCTACCACTTCCTGTTGACCATTAATAACCAAATGTGTTGTCGACAGAAAACTGGATTAAAAAAACAGTAGTTCAGAAGTGACTTACATTTCCTGCGACGTTGCCATTTGCTTGTTTGTTTTTAGACGGTGCTGGGGTGGCTTTCTTCTTGGTTAATTTCTTCTTCTTGGATTTTGCTGTCTTTTTACCCCCTTTGTTCTTATTTTGCCAGACTTTTGTTTTTGCTTTATTTGCATCTCCCTGCTCAACACAAAGATATATACAAATTACACATATTAAAAATATCATGTAAATAATAACTGAAAGTGAATTTTTCTTACTGCTTCTTCTGTATTGGCCGCCTCTTCTCCTGGACACGGGGTGGACTCCTGCTCCTTTTCAAACACCTCCTACACAAAGAACACCTCATTTAACTTTAAGTCTCGACTGCACTCTAGTGGTCATGAATAAAAGTGCATATGGATCAGAACATTCAAAATATACAGCTCATTGGAGTTTATTTCGTTTTTCCTTACCACCATCCTTTTTCTTGTTAGTGTGACTGTAACTGTGACAATGGAGCCTGCAGTGATGTTATTGCTGTCCTCATCGTCAAGAACTGAAAAATTTAAAGTTTCAGACTTGAACACTTTGATTGTTTAACGGTACCATATGTTTATGTTATTCTACTAATGACAAAAGTAAATATCATATTGAGTGCCGTCTGTGGACCCCATGGACAGTCTGGTGTGTGTTCATTTAGCAGGACTGACCCTGTAGTTTGGTGTCCATGGTGATGTGAGGGAAGCTTCCGAGCACAGCCATGACCTCGTCGTACTTCTCCTCTCCCAAAAAGCGCAGCATGCTGCGTCTGTCTGAGTCCTTCAGGCTCACCAGGTCCTGAAGGGTCCGGACTTTATACTACAAAGAAAACAAGAGGTTTTCTTTCTGATTTGCTTAGAGCAAGTGTTGACTTCAAAACCACACACAATGTGCAGATACAGTACCTTCTTTGAGATGCAGAAGCGCAAATGCTCCTCCTCAAAGTGGGGCAATTGAAGCAGTGGTGACTTTGACTCCTGCAGACCTTGCACTATCATCTGGGTTAGCTTCATGCAGTTCTCTATGGTTACCAACCGAGGAGCATGAAAACCTAAAAGCCACAATCATCATTAAAAATACATCATTAAAACATCAGCTAGAACCAAAAGAACACACACTCTTTGGGAGATATATAAATATGTATCTAAAAATGTATTTATTTAAACGGTTCTGATGATTTTACCTCCTCTGCTGTTGGCCATCATGGTCAGCTGACAGCCCACATTAATCATCTCCTGGAGAAGAGCAGGGCTTTTCCTTCCAACAAACCTCTGGTCTGAAAACATTTTTAAAAATTACATGTTGCTGCTTTGCACAGCCGATATAAAATGAACTGTACATCCCTCAATACACAATGCGCAGGTTGAATTAAACTGATAAATAGAATATAACAAATACTGTTCCAAAGTCCTACCTTCCTCCAGTTCTTCAGATACATCCATACGAGCTAAGTGAGCAAGAACCAAAACTCTGGCCTTCAGACTGTAAGGGTAGCAGAAAGGAGGCTCCTTCTTCTTCACATTGATATTCCCCAACTCACGAATCAGCTGCAAGTTAAACACACACAAAGCTCCTGTTAAACTCAATTTTAAAGACTCATCTTTATCTCAGTTTGTCTGACTTACCTGTGGCACCACAATGTTGTCTGTTGGTCGTATTGTGGCCTCTTTATTACTGCGAGGATCAAACTCAAATGCTGCAGTTAACACCATGACTAAGCCTGAAGACAAAAATAAAAACCACTGATAATGTAGCTGTTGTTAAAACATTCTGTTGTACATTTTGAGAATGCAAACTCACGCTTCATGTTCATATTGGGTGTCTTGTACATAAAATGCATAAAAAGCTGTGTAGTGTTGATAAGGATCTGGTCTCCACTGTAGCGTATGGAGCGGTACCACCATGTTCCCTGTAATAAAATAATCAAGTTCAATAAAAAAAAAATGCATTTCTATTGCCACACTATGTACCGGTACTGATATTGACTTACCACAACCACTGGAAGAATGACCATAAAAGCTAATCCATACACTAAAAGAACCTGGCAAAGAGAGTCAAAAGTCAGCTGTAATAAATTGACTTGTTTGATTGATTTGTTGAAGCATATGGACATAGTTTATTGTACCAGCATAGAGTTTTTCTGGTCCACAATCCAGGCAGGAAGCGCAATACCAAAACTGGTCGCTAAAACAAAAAACAAACCAAAAAAGCTATAAGTGTAAGACGCTAAACAAAACCCAACATGAATGAGGTAAACATTTCAATGTCACACATGCAATGATAGAGAAATGTATATTGTGTGCATAGACTTACCTCCAGGACCATCTGGGTTTCCATACTGCTCCCAGTTCTGACGTGATTGTTCATTTGTCAAACTAATAATACAAAAATAAGATTAACAGAAACATAATAAACTTGAATTTAAATTTCAAAAATGTCAATGGTACTTACGCAGCATAAGCTTTAGCAATCCTCATGAATGTAGCCTCATCACCTCCTCTGTCAGGATGGTATTTGAGAGACAATACACGGTACTGCTTTTTGATCTCAGATACTGATGCTCCCTAAATATAAAAAAATAATTATTACCAAGCTGTGTACATGTAAATAAAAGTGTGCCATTTCTACACTTACTGGATCCAAGTTAAGGACTTCATACGGATTATACTCCTGGTATTCCCGGTCCAGCTTGGACACCTTGTAGGCGAGCAGTATGAACACAACCCACCCAAATAACAAGGCAGCTTTCCTATAAAAAAAAATACAACAAAATTAAAAAAAGAAACACAATAATAATTCAATTTTATTTGGATTTTCTCATAAAGTAACCCTTCAAAAAATGACCCGTCTATAAATAACATTAGTATTTATTGCATAGATTTATTGCAAATTGTTGTTAGAAGCGGAGTCTCCATGACAAAAGCAACAACCCCGCGGTCTGTTCCGCAGCATCTGTTGCCACGACAACCAGTCATGAGCCCGAGTTGTCTGAGAAGCTCCACCAGAAAAATAAATGATGGATCGCATTGCAATAATCATCACTGTTGTGTTACGGTGATGAAAAGGAAACCAATATTGTGATTAGTGACGAATGAGACGCACCATTTATTCAGCCTAAGAAACAAACAGATCAGAGCAGTGTGGGAGAGTGCAAACCAACAACAGAGGTGCACCTGACAACATTTTATGTGGGCCTTTGCATCAAAGATAACATGCATTGTTGGCCCTTTAGCATCTTTAAACAGTATTTCTATAGACCCATCTGCACTTGTGTAGTTGTCAGCTGTTTGGTCACAGTATTAGATTGTAAGCCTGAATTTATGATTAGAATGTGTTAGACCTGCCTCACACTTGCACAGTTGAAATTACATTGACATTTAAGGTTAAGGTGGTGTAGTCTGCACTCAATAATGACATAGTTACACATTAGAAAATATGCTTATTGTTGCATTTTTTCACAAAACACACATACATTTACACAAATATCTGATGGCCTCAGTTCTACTAACAAAAAGTGATCAGGTTATGTTGACAAAACTTTACAATTATATGGGATATACTACAGACAAATAAAATATGAATTATTAAATAGCATGTGAATGATGTGGTCATGTTTCAGACCTATTCCTAGTTATTGTGGTATGATTTCTTGGAAGGACAGAGGATAGACGATCACCCAATGGGAGGTGTTGATCCTTAATCAAGAGATGCCTAATGAAGTCAGACTTACTTTAGTGTCGGAATTATACTCTGCTGGGACTTCATAAGCCTCAGCCGGTACCACAGACACCTGCCATGTACCCTCCGTAAGCTCTTGAGGCGAAGTTGTTCTGATAAAAGCAAATATAGAAATCAATAACACCGAGTAATAACATCTTCATTAAAATGTCTCTGACTAGTAAAGGTTTGTGCCACTCAACAAAAGCCAGGCTCACACACTGCATAACCGTTTGTATGCATGATTCATAACTTTGGTCTTAAACAGCTGATAGTGTCAGCTGTACTGTAAGGCCACGTGTGCAAATACATTCTTACTGACCAGCAGCTTTACCCAATGAAGGTTGTGTATCAGGATGAAGTCAATAAATGCGCATTAACGTCCTGCTGTTCTGTTGACACTCCAGTCCCCACTCATGTTTATAGAATGTAGTGTTGTTTTGTCATATTGGGAGACCAAATACCAAAAGCATTTCCAAAAAGTACAGATAGTAAAACCATACATGTAGGGAACAGAGCATTCAGCAGAGCATCTAAGCAAAATGTCAACATGTAGAAGTATTAGTATTAGCATATCGCTCCATGAAGTTAGTAGCATCACAGCTTTGTACTGAGAGGGTGAATCTCCGCATAGACAAAATATTAACCAGTATGACGAAACTGCCCGCTGTAAATAATAAATACCACGTCCACATTTAGTAAACCAATGTTAGCTGTTACTGTTGAGCGAGACATCACCAGCAGGGCCTTACCAGCATTCTGATCCCGGGGCCAGAAGTAATATGTGGCGGGGATCACAATAAGTCCGACGAAGGACGTAAGAAAATAGAAAAATGTATTGCCGCTGTCATCATACTGAAACTGTTGTCCAGCCATTTCGTAGCGGCGCTTGAGTCGCCCTTCTTCTCCGCCGCTCCACTTCCCCCTTCAAGCCCAGTGTGTGCAACTTCACAGAGGGTTAGCAACTAGCATCTAGCAACCTGCTCATCGGTGTACGTGGTGTACGCATGCGCAATGCACCCTCTCTTCTTCTGCAGTGTTTCCGCACCAATCAGTCTACAGGGACGTCTAGAGGAAAAGGGATGCAACAAAACAAACATGCCAAAGCAAATTGTTTTTATTTTCAATACAATACAATTGATGCACAAATATCATTTTGTTTTGTTACAAGTTAAAATGATAACTCGTAGTCCGACGATATGTTTCAATATTATTCATGTTTTCTACCAAGTTGTTCATTGGTTGTTGTATGACAGACTCAAACACCTATGATAAATGTAAAAATGTATTGAATAAACTGAATGTGTTATATATGCACCATGATATCATCAAGAACTTTGCGTTTCAGATCAGGCACTGTGGCATCAGACGCGGAGTATCCCACCGGAAGAAGCATCAATAGCTTCTCATTAACCGGACGCTTGAGGAGCTGCCTGAGCTGTGGCCCACAGTTTAGAGGTGTTGTAGTGACAGTCACCAGTCCCACATTCTGTAAGCAAATAAACATGTAAGAAAAATAGGCTATATAATATCATATAGCATAAAGTATGTAAAACAACTAGGCCTGTGCTGTCGTCCCCGACAGCAAGGTGTATATCGGCGAAAACGGCCCCGTACGTCTGCCCCGTACGTCTGCCCTGTACGTCTGCCACAACTGTTACCAATGGGACCTTAATCACTTTTTGATTTGTCTGGATGTTTGTGAAGAATGTTTTTGCCAAATTTAGAAAATTCCCTAAAGCTGCATTCTTCTTTCAGTCTATAGGTGACGCTATAGAGGTAACTGCCATCATATTAGTCAGATGTGTTCAGGGCCGGGGGGGCATTAGGTATTTCAGGTTAGAGCCTAATCGGGCAAAGTATGTGCA
>JAVQKC010196337.1:0-11690 GCA_036025475.1 Philypnodon macrostomus | reverse complement strand
GACATCAGCTAGAATATTTTTATATTGATAGGACTAACCAAATCTGAAATATTATCTTAATCACAGTTTATCTGTTTTGGCTCGACACATAATTGCTTCTATGAAAGAAAAATCAACATTTATTGGATATATTAAAAGTTTGGAGTCTGTTAGTTATTTGTAATTCACTTAAATCCCACAGATAGATATAGCCTAAAATCCAGGAAAGTGGTATTTTATTTATAAAATACAAACCAAAAGTGAGATCATTATTATTTTTGGTCTTGCAAAAATAAAATAAAATAAAACAAAGTATAAAACCTATATAAACTGGAATAAAATTAAATAAATAGAATAGACACAAAAATGGACAGTCATTTATATTTCATAATCAATAACCTGACTTAAAATCACTGGGTCGTTTTGAGCCGGAGGGACACCAATGAGTAGTAAATGTGAAGGCAACGCAGCAGTAAATTTGTGCTAGAGATATTGGAGCCATCACATGAGCGTTATCATCAACCGTTAATACTTTGGTCCATTTTTTGTGTCTGTCTTTGACTCTGTGAGCTTATAATAAGTCCCTTTCGCAGAACTGGGTGCATTCGGAGGTGTCCTATAGGTCTCTCCATGCGCAGTGGCTGTCGCTGCATCTTCTACTGGCTTAATTGGCTGTACCTGAGGCAGGAGGGCAAGGTGTAATTGCGATAAGAGAAAACGCTGTGCTCTGCTGGTTTTAGTGCCCTTATCCTATAATCTGTGGATTGATTATGGTTTTTCTGCCAGCCGTGCAAATTGTTCAAGCCCATCAGCGACACTGGAAGCACCTCAAGTCTTCTTCAGGCTGCAGAGTGTATAATCCCTAACATAGAGCTGCAGCACTCCACTGGCTCCTGGAAAGTACTGGAACGTTTCTACTGAGGTTGTAAGGATTTAATGCACAGGGATCATGGAAGTAAATGTATGGAATATTCCTAGGAACTTCCCCAGCTGGTTATGTAGTATGGAAATGTAGCTCCTATTGTGTACAACCTGTGTAGCACCATTCACTTTCTTTACAACAATGGAACATATTGTATTGTGAGAACTAATCGTACTCTAGGTATTTACTATGGATGTTGCACAAAGCTTATTCTCATCTTGACCCATTGCTAATGCTGTCCTGTATTGGCAGTAGCCTCTTTTACCTGTTCCCTTTTGGTTTGAGCAGCAGCAGGGCTAAAGGAGCAGCTAATGGGCCGTGAAATGTCCCCAATGTTACAGTAACAACATGGACTAATGGCGCAAAGCACTTGTGATACAACACAAGTGACAAAAACCCTGACAACTGAGCTGACCCTCGTTTACGAACAACTCATAGATTGCCCTAAATTCAATTTTCATTTACACATAGTAAATAGTGCTGCATGTTACAAGAAAACACCAGTTACAATTATTAGCAGAAACACGTCACATTTATCACGAATATATTCTTTTATTAAACATTTCACCCTGGTAACCAATGGCAATTAATAGGAAAATAGCATGGGATCACAATTACAAATCACAATTAGTAGCAATATTAATGAACATACTGTACATTGTAATTTTAAAATGGCTTTACATAAACACATTATAAGATATGGCAGTTATCGTTTCAAAAATTTTGAAGTGAATATGTCTTTGTTGGTCTAAGATGCGTGTGTGTTGCTCTCAACACCATGTTTAGTGTTGTTCTGTGTGGTGCTGAACATCTACAACACAATAAGTTATAAAACCATCAATGAAGACAATACGTATACATCTTTTAACTTGTATGTGTTCCCTTCAGAAGTAACGATGAATCCTCTGTCTAATCCCATCCAACCCGATCCTGTGCCTTGTCGTCTTCCACACCATCAGACTTCATGTCTTCTTTGACGACATCTTGGTCTCTTGCCTTGCAGCATCGTTTTACTGATAGATTCTCTATCCTTCCAAACGTTATCATTACAGATCCTTTGGCCTCATAACATCCTAAACTATTTTAAACATGCATGTGTACTTTACCTACCATGGGACCTAAGTTGTGAAAACGTAGAAAGTGTTACTTATGGCCCCTTCAGATTAAGTCAGACAGATAATGAAAGGAAATGAAAGACCATTTACCTCCACAAGACAGAGTGTAGATATTAGTGTCTCATTGAATGATAGAGAAGATGGCTCATTGAAGATGTGTTCACTGATAAGCTATGATTTGTTGTTTAAAAAGGGTTTTATTGGTGTGAAAATCTCACACAGAAATGTAAAGAAACAGTGAAGAATTTGGATCAATCCGCAGCATATTTTTGCCTGTAAAAACGTGCTGAAGCGTGGGGCCCTTCTGGCTCTTTCCCCCCACAGTACCAATTAAAGCTGTTTTTGTGCCGCAGATCTCGAGCTGATGAAAACAGCCACTAAGAGCTCTTGAAGTGAAGTCGCCCAGGACCTGTACGGCAGATGGTTTGAGCATGGATATGTGCTGAGACAGATCGCTGCAAGAAACAAACAAACAGAAAAAAAGAAATCTATGGAAAAAAGTGACGGCCTCCAACCACTATCTGTTTTCACCCAATTTAAGGCTCACCATTTACAAATGTTTCCTTCTAAATTTGCTTCAAACCTGCAGGAGAATGCAGAAAAAGCTAAGATCTTATGTTCTCCGGGAGGATTATTTCCCCACAAACTATGGAGACAGCTCAAATATTTTAGAGATATACAGTATAAAGGTCTGAGGGCTGCTTGATCTTATGGCTTGGACCAGTTCTCCCAAATGATTACAAACACAAGGCTTTCTTTTTGACTTGCTCTACAAAGGCTCAGCCGCCCGAGAGTCAGGACACAGAGGACGGACTAATGGGTACGAGCCTGTTCACCGATCTCTGGTGGATTACATTTCTGCAAAAGTCTTGATCGCATTTTTTTTTTTTTTTAAGAAATGTACTTTGTGATGCAGATGAAAGAGAACAGGAAACCAACTGGAGCCAATGCGATCTAAGGCTCTGTGTGGATCATCAAATGAGCGACCACGGCTAATCCACAATACAGCCTTGTCCATAGGTCACTTAAAAGGACTGTGAGACTCTGCTTGGATAGAGATCACTTCTTTGTAGACAGATGTCATGGAGATTGTGTCAGAACTCATCATTATCTGCTTTTCTATCTCTGCTACAGTAAATGATTATGTACTGGCCTTCTCAGGGTAAAACCAGTTGATCTATATTGTACTGAGGTGTAGCCGTGCCCCAGCCCATGAAATACCAGAGTACAATTGGCCAGCTTGTATTGTTCTTTTTCCCTATAAATGATCCATGATTGTTACACCTTCTGTTGTAGCGACCTAGTAATTAGAAGCATACTCATTCTGAATTAGAGGTATGTATGTATGTTTCCTGCCTCACAGTCTAAAGGCTGGATATGCTATTGGTGATGTTAGACCTACCTTGTTTGAATAGTCAGGAGCTATGAGTGAAGTGAATAAGTTGACCTACTGACAAAATGGCACACTTGACCATTTGCTTAACACTTATTGTTACACAATAACTAATGACAGCATCTCGTGGGGTTAATTACAACATTATGTGACATTAGCAGCACTGAGCATGCCAGTATGTGTGCTTTAGTTTCATTTTATTATGGGAGAGACTTTGTTCTGCATGTCTTCATCCTCCTCCCTTCAGTGAATGGTTTAATCTACCCAGTGCACTTCTCTGAGCGATGCACAGTAGCAGCCCACATTAAGGCTGGCCGACAAACCTCCTGTGCAAATTACAGCATAGAGACCATTATTAAAGCCTATTGCCACAGCCTGCTACCAACAGTTAAATTACAATGTCTCCTGAACTTAAACCAAGTGGTTTTTATTAGCCATGTTCCCCATGTGGCAGAGACTCTTCTTTAGGATTCTTTAGGAACTTGGGTAGAATTATAATGTACTCTGTAGCAGACATTTGCATGAGACCCTAGTCCTCAAAGAGACGCTGGTGATTGGCACCAGGTTTGCACAAAGAGCAATGCTTTTTTTCATTCTGATTTTTCCCCCTTTCTCACACGTTTCACCTCACACGCTCAGCTTCTCAAAGACTCCCGAAACACTCAAGTTCGCTTTTATGTGAAGTATACTGAGGCGATTTCTATGGCAGAACGATTTGCCTGTCAATCAGGTGCAGTGTTCAGTTCTTGAGCAGATTACCTCTCTGCAGTGAGGATCTTCAGTGGTGTTTAGGTTGTAGATGACTGCACGTTTCTTAGCGCTAATCTGTCACTTCTAAGATGATTGCCCAAGCTGTCTTCATGTAGTGCTTGTCAGGATGGACCCGGACACAAACTGCTCTAAGTGCATGTTTATTTTAAATTTTACACTTTTTGACCCTTGCCTCACAGATTAAAGCTTCAGTACCTGCTATTTTTACTTGTATTAATAGTACAGCATACCAAAAGTAATCTGAGAATAAATTAGACTTCAAGACCCTCTGTGGGCTGTATTATAACGGTTTTGTTTTAGAGTGCAGGGACACTTCTCAACCAATCACATGCTTCCGCAGGACAGGAGCTCTCAGATTGGTTGAAACATTGTTTATTTATCAAGGACTAGAATCTATCAGAAATAATGTGAGGGAGCTGATGTTTTATTTAAAAATTTTATACAATTATTTTTTAGTTCAACAAATTAAAAGCAAACTTCAAGCTGCTGCTAATGATTCTGATACTTCCTGGTTTGTGTGAGACCGTGACAGATGGCTGAGAGAGTAGGGGAAAGGGGAGCGATTCATTTAAACTCTCAAACATATTCTCTTTTTTTTTTGGCACAAAATCAGGTACTGCAACTTTAATACTTAATGCTGAATTGTAAAAAGTGCTTGGTAATGATGACTAATGGTCATGATTTGTGCCCTGTTCGTTAATGTTCGAGAACATTAGGGATTGGCTGAATGTGTAGCTGAATGAGTCACAAGACCGGTGTCAAATATGGCCAAAAGGCTGGTATTCAGAAATGTGTTATTAACAGGTTGTATATAATGGTTATATTTAGGCTACATTTGTTTATATCATGGAACAGCATTTTGCATAACTATATCACAATATAGCATAAATTAATGATGGCATTTCAGTTGGGTAGGGACAAAAGTACATTAATAACAGGCATTGCAATAATGTATTTGAATTGAATTTCACGCAGCCTTACCATCAGCAACAAATTCAGCAGTAGACCACTTTTGAGTGTATGAGTGAACTCCTTTTGTTTTGTACAGGGTTCCTGACACTTACATTCCTGTCACAGGAATACCGCTCCAGGACCACAGTGTAATGCAATGCAAAGTATTGCCATTCATTTTCACTGCAACAGAAAATGGAAATGTGAAACACTTAGTAAAGTATCCTCGGTGGAGGGAAAAAAATGAAAGAATAATCATGTGAAGTATGTAGCGGTATATTTTTTTTCGCCTATGATAGACTCTAATTTTCCTGCTCCCCAGTCACCTGTCAGACTCACTTTACTGATACCACTTCCTCCTTTAGCACCATCCTCCCTCCGCCCACGACACACCGCTGAGCTCAAAGTGTGTCAGACAAAGGGTGGTAACAGAACAGGCCCAGTGCATTACTTCAATTGAACATGATAAACAGAAAATTCAGACAAAAACTACTCTAGTGGTATGAGTATCATTGCTAGCCTCCCCAGCACTCACACTGATACTAGGCAAGCTGAGTCTAGCATAGTTGCAGTTTATTTCTGTATAAACTGGTATTTTTCCAAGAATGTATAAGAACTAATGAAAGATCTACTCATTTCTCCGAAGGTACAAGGAAATTAATTAAGCAGGGAGATGAATTTGTTACCTCCGCCTCCGCCAGAGGAGGTAATGTTTTCGGTAGTGTGTGTGTGTGTGTCGTGTGTGTGTGTCGTGTGTGTGTGTGTTAGCAACTTTACACAAAAACTACTTAACAGAGTTGGATGAAATTTTCAGTCAAGGTCAGGGATGACACAAGGAAGAAGTGATTTTGAGACTGATCCAGATTAACGCTGATAAATCACAATACTGTTTTGGCCAACGTCCTCCACTCTTTGAGAGAGCAGGGCAGAGGAGAGCATGACCCTGTCCAGGCAGCCTGCAGTCAGAGAGTGAGCAGCAGAGAATGATGGATCACATAAATGACTAAAAACTGTTGACAGTATTGACAGTGTTCAGCTCGTAAAGGCATACTACAGACCTCGATCTCCAAAAAAACTGGTGTATTTGACAAAAAATGGGCTTATATTTGCAGAGATATAGCTCATTCAGTATGTAGAGATGAGGAAGTATCACTGTGACTATGATGTGTATCATTCTGAATGCGTCTGGAGCAGGGGCAGCGATAGCAGCTTTAGGGGCTAGGGGTGGTAGGCCCCTGGGGCCCCACATTAAAAAAAAATCTTTAAAAAAATCTAAATTAATTGTGATTAATCATGATTAAGCACAGCCCAAAGGTGTGATTAATCTGATTCAAAAAAAAATATTGATTGATGGCACTAATTAAAAAAACAAGTGTTGACTAACTACAGAAAAACAACAAATAATAATACAAATAAACAACAGCTTGGGCGGATTTAGATATGCATATTATGCATATAATATATAAATGATAAATTACCTACCCTGGTGGAGGTCTGCACTCCAAGTGCTTTGTAGTTGATATACAAATGCCCTTAAGACCTATGCACACTGTTGTGAGTAAATAACTACCTAAATAAGTAAGTGAGTAAGTGAGTGAGTGAGTGAGTGAGTGAGTGAGTAAGTAAGAAAGTAAGTAAGTAAGTGTAGACCAGCGTTTGATTTCTCTACATATAACATCCTGTTGATCCAGAGCAGTGCATGCTGCCTTGGGGAGGTCTGTGAGTGGTAGCGGTGACAGTAAGTGTGCATTTGCACACAGGTAAAGTAGGGCTTGAACATGTGAAAGAGAAAACGTATAGCCCTATTTATTCCCTCTCACAGCTTCTTTTGAATCGGTCAAAATGACGGACAGCCTTCCAAATTTTCTTTCAAAATATCATTAAATAAAATTGGAAAATTCTCAGTTAACTTAATCTCTGGCCTACTCATAAAGACTCAAAGCGAATCCATGTTGGCACATGACATATTTGAAGACATAAGCAAATCATATGGGCACATAGTTCTTAACATGTTCTAATCCCACTGAGCCGCTCCTGTCTCTGGGGACCTCTTACATTATTTACCACCAGCTAAAAGTCTACTGCTGCCTGGACAAGTATATGGAGATAAAGTTATCAGCAGTTGCTTTAGTTTGTAGTTTCATACTTGCACAAGCTGCTCCTTTCCACGTCTCAATCCTACAGTAAATCCCCTAGTAGTATTTGCATTCATGGACAGAGGAGACAGCATAATGCCAGCTCAACACGTTTTCTGTTCACCGCCTGTACAAACACTCACCACTCCATCACTCTGTGGCTGTAGCCTGTTAGCTTAGCGCCGCTATGCTAGTGGAAGAATAAGGCCACTTCAGATGAAACATTAATCAGTTGCTGTTTTAAAACACACAAGGCGATGCAACACACCAGGTCCCTCTTCGTCTTGCCCTCAGCCTGCCCAAGCTCTGAATGTTAATGTTACCACCATTAGTCATTTATGAGCTCTACCCACAAAACCTGGTGTCCAAGACCCTGGACGGCACCTGGGGCACTCTGCAGGTGGATGGCCATACGGGGCAACCAGGTCCCATTTTAGAAACACATCATGCACCCCAGTAGAGCCGGTATGTGTGGTCATGCTGTTAAGCCCATAAAAAAAACTCCCTGGCCGCATTAGTGGTCAGTTACATGGATGTAAAGGATGTCTGTGTTTGTAAGTGTGACCTGAAAATTCATGGAAGTGGTTCATCATGATGAACACTCAAGATGCAATCCCCAGGTTGTTTTGTGGATTCTGTAGGTTCTCTCTGTGTTACTGTCCACATCCTCCACTTAAAAACATGTAATGAAATAATGTACCCTTCCCCTAAATTGTCCAGGGTTTATACCACATGCCCACTGTATTAGATAATAATGAATATGAATTAATACAAAACAATACAGATACATGTTGCTTGTTTTATTTGGATGGTTCTGGAGTCTCCTTGCAGTGTTCACAGATAGTGGAATAATTAAGTTCACTTGTCTCCAATAGGCCCTTGGTGTTGTGGTAGGTCACAATATAGATGGTGTCTTGGTGTCAATAACTCATCCATATATAGACGTTCCATTAAACGTAGATATCCCCATGTGACCAAATGCCACTAGTTCGATTTTTATTCAGTGTAAAGTGGGCTATAATAGGTGATATATTCCAGTTTGGAGTGTTGTAATTGGACATAAATCTCGGTAAATTGCCTCCGTGGTGAGACTAAGCACCTGGGTGTGTTCAGACAGGCATACTTTGAAGAGTTTGTGGTATCGGCGACACAGGGCACAGCAGGAGATTGTCTTGTTCTTGGAAGTGACATCAGTAAGCTGAGACACACAAGCTCCTCATGACTCTGTGAAGCCAAGTACCGTGTGAAGCCATTGGTAATAGGAGGGAAGGTGGGGTTGCATGCATTTTTGTTAAGCTTGTTTTTTGTGACCTCTTTGCTGCTCTGAGCGTGTGTGCAGTGCTGCTCTGAGCGTGTGTGCTGCACTGAAGGTGTTGCTTGGTGTGAAGTAGCTGACATTCCAGGATGCCACACATTGTCACGCTATCCTGTTTCCCACATCGCTGCAGTTTCACTGGCTACACAAAGGCCCACTAAAGACAGGACTGATCACATGCATTTTTAAAGGAACACTGTGTAACATTTGTCCCAAGTGAAACGCACGGCAGATGTAGTGGTACTGTGTTGAGACCAGGAAGTTAGAAAATGAAGTACTAATTTTACTAAGACAGATTAGTTCTGTATGTTGAGAAATTGCAGTGAAATAATTTGCAAATAAAGGATGATACATACTCAAGATCTTTCGCTGTGGTATATTGAGTGTTGTGCTAACTCAGCTCATTGTCAAACTTGTGTTCCAGACTTGAATGTGAACATGGGAGATATCATAAATATCTCTGGTCTGTGGTCTTAAAGGTGTAGTCCATAAGTTACCTAAAATAAAATTTAAAAAAGTTAGAAAGCTTATAAATGCTTAATGTTCTATGTTGTGAAGTAGGTACTCTGTCGTAATTATATCAGCGAAACAAAAGATCAGAATCACCTCCGTCCACATCTGCAGATCTTACCTGTGAACTCAAAAACGAATTGCCAGATCAGTTTCAAATTTTGCACACAGCTACATATCATAAAGACGCCAAACTGGATTGATTTTGGTACTTCTACAATTAATGACAATTAAATAATTATCTAATTTATGCCATGAAGCACTGAACATAATCTCATGAATTTTGACAGTGATCCTGGCTTGTGTATATTTAATGTACATAGGCAAATTACAGAGGTCAATGCCTCAATAGCGCCCCCATGTTTTTGACACTTTGGCAGAGAGCAATGTAACTCACATAACAACATATGTCATGGTTTGGAGGCGGGGCATCTTAATTGCTCATTAACAATATAAAAACCCTTAGATAACACGGTGCCCATTGGTTTTTAAGGTTTTTGGTTTTATTAGGAAACTTACACCAATAATATTTCTTTATTTTTTAAAATAATTATACGAGACCGTCTGTGCAACTAAGAGGGAGAGAGTCCATGCAAGAGTTAATAGTTTTATTGTATGTGACCTTGATATAAACTAATTTCATATAGCTTATGTTTTTGGCTTGAACTTTTTGGTTTGTAACAGGATGTTTAACTTTAAAAGTCACCATTGGGTTTAATAAGTGCACTCCTCATATCTGACCTTAATCCAAAACCTGTGCTTGACTGCAGACTTCCATGAGCATAGCTGTTTTCACATTTAATTTTTAAACCAATATAAATAGCTGCATCTTCTAAGTATATATCATGTTTATCGTCCTGATTATATTAGTTTCCTGAGGGAGGATCTCAGCATGGATCAGAAACAGGAATCTTCTGGTTTAAAAGTATCTTCTTCTCAGAGTAAACTGGTCTCTATTGGGAGCAGTATTCCCCGGGAGATGAAAGTCACCCCCCACAGCCTGCTGATCCCAGTCTCCTGCTGCAGTGCTTCATTTGGTATGGCCGCAGAAGTCCAGTTGGTGCCAAAACACACAAGGCTGTCTGAAGCCAAGACCCCTGCTGGTGCTTCCTATTAGAAATTGAAGTCTGTGGTGGGCCTTCATGGAGAAGGAGGAAAGAGTGTCTGTGAATGTACGGATCTCCCTGAATCATGGTGTGCCGTCGTGGGAATCTATAAGCGTTAATGCTAGATTAACCTGCTCCACTTCATTAGGAAACTAGGTCTTGGGTTTGTTCTACAAGGTTCATGCAGGGGACACTGAATCTTTGTCCAATTCAAACAATAATGAGACTTCAAATAAACTGAACATTCAAACTACTGTTCAACTAGAATAGAGTACATCTGTTTTGACAACTGACCATATCATTATACATTCTATAGCCACACATAGTCAATAGTATTTGCTAGTGTATTTTTTTTAAAGATAAAACTTTTTGACAATGTTTTTGGCTCACGCACTGACAGTACACATCAAGTTTTTGGTTGCTATGAGTTACTTTTGTTTCATATGTGGTAGATAATGATATCTATTGAAAAAGCATTTTGGTCTGCTTATCTCCAGTTGTTAAAATGCACACGCAGCTTTACAAACACTACAAAAGATCCATTTTACATTATTCTGCAAAAGTCCCATCACATTCGATATGATCTGCATCCGCCTATGAGGATATTTATTCACCCCTCTACTGTTGCAAAACTCATTGTTAATAAACGCAAATCAGCATAAATCATACAAAAGCAATAGGCCTTTTCAAGCTTTCTTTTCCAACTTCTTAGAGAATAAAGTAAAATTTTGAGGGCAGTCTTGGCACAGCCTTGGCCTTATAGGAGAGCTACTGCCACGACTGCTGACAGTTGTGGGGCTTTGCAGTAGTTCCCTCGGCGTCATGAATTTTAAAGAACAGATAATAAAGCCCAAGGGCCCTTATTCAGCACAACAGCGCTTAATAGAGGAATTGCCAACCTATGTCTTCCACATTTAATCACCAAAACAGTCCAGATGACTATCTTCACTTCTGATTACCTGCCTAATACTTTGCTTGACCTAAATGGAAATCTTCTTTTACACTAAAGAAATTGTAGATTCAGCAAGAAGGACTTTTTCAAGGTGTCTCTCGACCAAAGTCTTTCTCACTTGATAAAACCAAATCCAGAGATAGTATTCAAGGCACTGGCTTGAAAAGAACTCCCAGAATATTTTTCCTGTTATAAACCCTTGGGGTTGCTGGGATTTGAACTCCGCTCCTCTGGTTACAAGTCCAATGCTTTATCCACTACACTTTTTCTCCCACAGATCTTGTTAATCTGTTGGAGCTCTTTTGGGGGGCGGCAGTGGTGCAGTGGGTAGGCGCTCGCCCTTCAACCAGAGGGTCGGTGGTTCGAGCCCCCGTCTGAGCGCACACTGTCGTTGTGTCCCTGGGCAAGACACTTAACCCACATTGCCTATGAATGAATGTGGTTGTGTGATTGGTGTTCAGTGGTGGTCGGAGGTGCAAACTGGCAGCCACGCTTCCATCAGTGTGCCCCAGGGCAGCTGTGGCTACATAGTAGCTTACCA
>JAVQKC010196326.1:0-22453 GCA_036025475.1 Philypnodon macrostomus | reverse complement strand
CCCCCCCCCACCAACCACACTACTACACTCACAAATTATCATCTAGATCATGTCTTATTATCAAGATCATATTAGAAGCAATTAATGTCTTCAAGATCTAACTGCTAAAAGACAAATCTAATCCTTGTTCATCTTCAAATGAAAATGAGTCTTCCACCTTTGCCACTACATGATTTATATATGCAAACTTGAATAACCTAAATAGAACTGCAGACTTTGGATCCTCACTGCAAAGCTTATTTTCTTTTAAGCCAGACATCTAATCACATGTTTTTTTCCTCCATACACTTAAAAGCTATTGCCTCCTCCAAAGGGGTTCTTCTCCTTTCAAACCTGTAACCTGAGTCATCTGAAATAACAAGTCAGAGACATCCAGGCCTCCCACGCCAGCAGCTACAAGCAATTATCTTCTCACACAACTGCAGGGTGTGGCTTGGTGTCTCGCACTCCCCAGCACCCTTCTATTACCTGTCTACTTAGGAGACAATGCAGGGTGTAGTAGATCACTTCCTCCAATCTTAAGAACCATTTGGGAGCTTTGTGTTTAGCCTGCATGCATCATTTCTGACAGATGATAAATATAGGAGGATTTGGTGTAACCTTTCACAATAAGAGCTCTTGGGCTTCGTTACCAGTATGGGATGTGGGAATATGGGTCAGGTGATCTGTCAAAAAGGGTACAGCATGTCCCAAGTTTACCCAGTGTACCTCAGCTTCACCAACACTGTAGAGTGGATACGAAAAAATGAAGTAAAACAATGCTGTGTGTGTTAAGGGATTCAAAACAGTAGACAAATTTTACTTTGAAAAAACCATGTTGCCAAAGAAAACAAAAATATTCTCCCGAGAAAGAAAAGGTTTATAAGTGAGTAAATGAGAGCCATATTTCTGGACTCTGCACTGTATGGGAAAATCTTGAAAAATGACCCCAACTGCTATCTTTATATGCTCTTATCTTATAAGGAAATGATGGTATGACATCATTGTTTACATAGCAGATGGCGCTTTCCAGCACAGCCCTGTGGAAATCCGAGCCTCTTTAGGGGTATCCCAGGCCAGCTGTTCTGTACCAACTCTACCTGTCTTACAGTATACCATTCAGAGGAAAGGTGACTTCAAAGTCGGGATACAAACAACACAATATCACTTTGAATTGAAGAAAACAGACGTAATATTATAATGTTGTTTTTCAAGCTTACTTTTTATCTGCGTTGGCCTTTTCAATTTTATTCCAGCAAATTTATTTAATTTTGTTCTCTCTCTACTTGTCTTGGGCAAATATTTCCAACATGTGATCCTATAAGCATTGAAGCATTGACTAATCACATGTGGGACCAGCGGGGCGACAGATATAAATCTTTTACAAAATCAATGCCACTGGAAGAGAAAGTAAATCTTCTTTTAGGTTTCCACAATGCTTCATAATATGCCACTGTCTACTATGGAGAGGCTGTATATTCTCATTTTGTCTTTTTCATTTTCCCCCTTCGATTTTTTATTTCAACCACCTCATTTATTCCATATAATCCATCCTTTAAAAGAGAAAAGAGGGTTTTTTATTGGACACTTGGGATTTGAAATCTATCCACGAGATCAGCTACTGTATGAGTCAATTTTAATAGCAAAAATTTATAGCCATGCAACAGGAAGAGGGAAGGTATAGACAGGCTCTTAGATGCACACAGGCGCGCACACACAGATGTCTCACGCTGTGATTTATCTGCTTCAGTGAATGCTTACCTCCTTTGCTGATGTGTTATTTTCATGGCTTTGTTCCATGCACGGCACATACAATACATGTTCAATTAACAGATGCATCCCAATCTATTATGGAAAGTTTATTGATCAACTGTTTGGATAAAATGCCAAGAAATGATTATCTGTTTGCCAGTAACTAAAGAAGATTGACGGCTGTGTTTTATTATAAGATAAAAATATTGTGAATTGTATACAGTATTTTCCGGACTATAAATCGCACTTTTTTCAGTTTGTCTGGTCTTATATATATATATCTGGTCAGGTGTGACTTATAGATCAAAATATATATAATTTTTATGGTTCGTAAACCTTTGCATTCACACCACCATTTTAAAATGCAGACTTTCTGTGAATTGCTCACTGCCGTCGCCGTGACAACGGGGGCGTGTCTTAGGAAGACGTGTTTCAATTTCATAATCACAAAACTAGTGTAGATTATAAAGAGAGATGGTAGTAATGATATAAAGGTAATACAGAAAGGATAATGCACTGTTTATGAGCTGTTTATAACTCTATATTATCACATTAAGGGAAACTATCGGCTACACAGGAGCCTGCTGCTGGAGCGGAGGATAAAGCCTCATAAACACTGAGTCTGATGTACTTAACCCTCTGAGATTTGATTCACTCAATTCTTTCTTATGTTTGTGCCTTCCGTCTGTCGTCTGTGCAGGTGTGAATGTGCCAATGTCAAAATGTAATAATTTGCCCTTCCAGATTTAACGTCTGTTCTTGGTCTTGGATTTTGTGAAATAAGTGCAACTTATAGTCTAGTGCGACTTATATATGTTTGTTTCCTCTACATGACACATTTTTTGACTGATGCAACTTACACTGCAGAGTGACTTAAAGTAATTAAAAACATGCCCAGTCCACTATACTGTAAAATCAATGTGCCAGTCTTTGATGAGGAAGCACAGGTCCTCAAACATTCAGTCACTTCTACTGTTAAATGCCTCTATATTGTCCATACTTCATGTTTTCTACCCACTAACTCACTGCACACACAGCCACTTGGTTACCATTTGCCAAAATAACTGTGTATGCAGAATTTACAATCATTGGCAGTCAGTACCCTTTTATCATTGGAAACTGTATAGTAGTCTGCTCCACCGCCCCTGCCAAAATGCTACTTACAAAAGTTAATACAGTCTATGGCTATCATTTGTTTATATGGTGTGTTTTTAGACCTTAACCCACAGGTCAGACGCCACAGGTTTCAAATGGGATGTCAAATATTGTTTATTCTTAAGCTAATTTACCACCTAAAAATGTATCAGACTAGCTGGAAACTATACGGGCCTATTACTGCCATTTCACATGTTAACATATGTCCTAATATTATTTATTGCATTTAATAATTCTTTATGTATTGCTATGTACTTTATGTGTTATAAGTGTTTTGCCTTAACATAGTTCTTAAATGATGTTCAAAGTGGTCTTTTTAAAATTTACTGTAGTGTTCATGCATACACTTAACATGTTTTTCCTCAAACACAAACTAATGGGGCTCCCTGTGGTGATTGGCTTCACAGACATAGACCAGCAGCTGGGTGGACTCGGTGAGCTTAGGGATTTCAAGAATGTGAGCTCACTGTGCACGAACAACAAAGTCAGACCGGGCCGCGACCTCATCCGTGTTCTGTTTTTCTATCTAGCCCTCTGCCATCCTGTATTCTCCACAACTCCGTCTTTTTGAAGTTGTTGTCCAGAACTAAAAAACCTCAATTCCACGGTTTATGCTCCCAGCTGGTACAACAATAGCCATGTGCGTGCCTCTATGTGGGACCATCCGGGTCTGTATTTTATGCTTCTTTAAAATTTCAAAGGCATGTTACGCAAGACAGTTGACCAGAACGAATCCATCAGTCTTAATGGCTGTCAACATGCTGCCCTTCTTACTGTAGTTATAGCGGGACCCCCCCCCCCAATTCCAGGTGCTCTCATAACTCACCGGGCCTCAAACTCCACGCTAGCATTCCTCAAGCTTCAGAAGGCAGAGGAGAAGCAAGAATTTATGACCTGCTGATGGACAGTGGAGGGGGGAGGGGGGATAAGCATAGGGTCCACTTCAAAGAGCGTTTTTTTTGCGGTTCCTAGGCTACCACATATGTATTTCTCTGCCACTGTGTACCTCTGATCACTCGAGGGTGCACCAAACGTCTCCGTTATGCACACTACGATTTCATCATGTTTTAATAATGTGTTATTCCTATTTGGGGCAATTTGAAGTTTGGTTCACTGCCACGGTTTGTTCCTCATGGGCAGAATATAAAACACATCATTTAGAATTGAATATTTCATTTGAAAGGTGACCCTAAGCTTAAGATTGTGTGCAAGCCTATTTATTGCACTAGGATAATACGCAATGTGGTAGTATTGCCAAAGGGAAATCGACTAGCTACATATATGCGGTAAGTGAATATTAGCAAGGGCTCAGATTCACTATACAAACATTTAGAAAATACAGGGCTAAAGCTAGAAATCATTGGCTGCTTTATATAATGTTATAAGTAAGCTCACAAATTCAGAGAGGACTGACAAGTTTAGCAAAGATGTGACCTTTATTTTGCATATTACAAAAATGTATATATATATATCTATAACAGAAGGTGACCCTGGGTTTAAAAACACTTGCAAGCTTATTCCAAACGTCTATGAGGAATTGTTTATATGACTTGGCATATAACTTCACCGGCCAAGGATAACATGGAAGTTTTCTTTGGCAAACGGCAAGGGAACTGCATGTGTGCATTTTACATTGCTTAGGCCACCAAAATGAAATGTAAAGTGGAGGTTTTCCATTATCGGCAAATACATTATACCATTGCAAGAAAGTGAAGTTACCATATACAACCCGAGTGCCATTTTAAAAGCTTCATCGGCTAATGCTTGCAACTCAGCAACCGGCAGAATGCCATCAGAATATTGACTCCATTAGACAAGCTATTTTTCTCAGCCTCTAAAGTGACCAATTTACCCTTGTTTAATTTGCATTTGCATACAATATAATCAGAATCGCCCATGGAAAGGCATATTTGATCAGGCTTTAACAACCTAATAGTGCTATTTGGAAGCATTTGAAGTTGGGTTCACTGCCACAGTTCGCCGCATTGAGCCAAGAATGTTAAATACACAATATAAGCTTCAGTAGTGTTTAGTATTTCACATACACATACACATATTTCACAACTATTTTTAATACACATTTTGATCTATTTAGTCTATTTGGTTTTGTGACTTTGCATACACTATAAAAATGTGTACTAATATGATTACATATGAATTTTCCACATAAGTAACCTTAATGATATTCAAACATGTAAGGTTTATGTAAACAAATTCCATAAACAGTGTAGTTTTTAGGTAAATATTCACATTCAGTTTACAGACTTTGCTCAGGTCATGCAACAAAAGTTTATAGGACTTTTTAAAAATATAAACTTTATGTGTCACTTGATGTTGCACTACATGAAAGAATTCTTGGTCCATCCAGTAATGATAAATGACAGCTGAATAGAATACAGTTTACTATGCTGACCATCTTTGCCTCCTGTAGCGTGAATTCGGTCTAACAATAACTCTTTTTTTTCAAATGCCTTGTATCTTGAGTTTTTTTTTTTTCATTCTTTAGCATTGGCTATTATTACACACTATATCTAAGGTGACCCTATAGATTATTTATTCATTACTCCTGCATGAAACATCACTGCTTCTACATGCCCCAAAGCTATGAGAAATTGTTTGTGTGACTTTGCGGATGACTTTACATGCAGGTTATAACCACAGTTCTAATGTTATACTGAAAACAGCTACATGGCACTAGTTTGATGGATGTGTGGAGTATTGTTGATCCTCTAAGCCGGATGTGTAATGAGCCTTGCATTGCCTCTGTAAGGTAGGGTTAGATTGATCAGAAAAAAAGACCATTAAACATGCTGGGAGGGCGTCTGACAATACATTACTGCTTCATGGATGACTTTACATAATTGTATTTTCTTATTTAAAATGCGTTTAAACATTACCAAAGGAAATGTAATAAGCCAAGTATAGTTTTATAGCTAGTTTTTTTTTTACAGTGCACATCTTTCTGCTAAAACATACTAACATTTACGAACAATAGAACTACATAGATCATTGTGAGACTTTTAACTACCAACTACAAGGTTAAACATTAAGATATATTGCTCAGATTGGTGCTCAACCAGGGAATATCTAGTTCATGGCTAAATGCTCCATTCATCTGTCCAAGTTACAAGGCTTTAGTATAGCAGAATAATGCATTCTCCCTTTAGCGGTTCATTTTTGCTGGAGTTATTATCATTCATCCTGTGATTACACATAGCTAAAACATACCAACAAACCCCGGCTTGTGAAAAATATCATTCTCGGCTGATTCACAGGACAGTATATGGCCTGCCCTAGATTTCCCAAAACATTTTCCAATTACCATTCTTCTGCTGTGACATAGTTTGCATTATTATGCTTATGTGTGACTTAAATACTGTAAAAACAAATGAATTTCAGCGGCTTGCCTTGTTATATATTAGTCATCATGAGATTCTATTTACAGTAGCATCTGTATTGCTCAATCGTTGTGGCTTTATGTACATGGATGATTGAACTTTTTCTTCTGGTTCTCATTTCCGACCCCTTTTCATTTGCTCTTTTCTCTCACTCAGATTTTCCTCTTTTGAGTCCTCCTCCTCTTTTCATTACAAAGGTGCAGGGCTGATGTAACGTGTGCTTGTTTTGCCCAGTATCCACGGAGATGGGAAGGCCCCAGTCCGCCTGCTGCTGCTGCCTAATCAGACCTCCGGTTGTTCCTCTTTCCTTTTCTCATGCTGTGTCCTGCCAACAAGAGCAACATTAGAGCAGGCATTAGTGAAAAGTGGACTGCCCTCTTTACCCTACATTGTACATTAACTATTGATATGTACATGCTGTTGTACAAAAAGCATGGCCATAACAGAGCAAACAAACACATAACAATAAAAACTAGGCCTACGCTGTCATACCCGGCAGCAAGGTGTATATTGGTGAAACAGCCCCATAGGTCTGCCACAACTGCTATGGCACCAACGGGCACCTTAATCAGACATTGTGTGATTTCTAAGGGTTTTATATTGTTACCGAGCAATTAAGAGGCCCCTCCCCCAAACCATGACAAACATGGGATTTGTCTGGATATTTGTGAAGAATGTTCTTTGCCAAATGTAGTTAATTTCCCTAAAACTATATTCTTCTTTCAGTCTATAGGGGGTGCTATAGAGGTAACTGCCATTATATTGGTCAGATGTATTCAGGGCAGGGGGGTAACTAGGTGTTTCAGGTTTGAGCTTGAGTGTGTGCAAGTTAGAGACTGTCAAATCACCCATACATGACTTCCTGTTTGTTGTAGGGTGGGGTCATAATAATATTTTATGTTGGGTACACTGTGGAGAATCACTGTACCAACTTTCACCCCCTTCTGCCAAAGTAAGTGTGTCCAGGGTCTCATGGGGTAAAAAATAGGGGGGTGTCTTTTGATGCATTCTCTATTAATCGTAGAAGTACCAAACTCAATCCAGTTCAGCATCTACCTGATATGTAACTGTCTAGAAAAGTTGAACTTGAGTTCTTGCATTCACAGTTTTGGCCTGTAATTAATTAATTACTTAATTCATATTCATCATATAAGTACCAAAATCAATCCAGTTTGGCATCTTTATGGTATGAACCTGTGTGTAATTTTTTAAACTGATCCGGCAAAGAGCCACAAAGCTTGTTATTGTGCCAAGATTACGATGGAAAATGCTGTTTTGGGTTACCTCAAAATTGTGCTTACTTTACGTGTGCTGTAACTTCAGCTTCAACTTCAAAAGTGTATTTGTCATATGCAGGTTCAACACAAGGTTAACAATGCAATGAAATGCTTAGGATCAGAAGAACCATTAGACTCGCTAAGATGGTCAAGAAGTACTAGTAGCATGCAATAATAGTACATGGTAAAAAAAGTGTTTGCAGAAAAGAGAGTATGGCTCCAGTAAAAACAAAGCTTAAATTGCATGTTGAGAAAATCACTAATACTGTGATTCAGGGTTATTATGTCCCAGGCTAAAGGCTTACATTTATAAAATAATCACGAGCATTTTCCATTTTGAACTAACCTAATTATTTGATTTCAGGGAATAGATCCAAACTCACACTGCAGGCAAAACTGTCTCAGATCAAAAGTTAATAGTGTTAGCTCTGTGATTAACTTCTTTTTATTTTAACCTTTATTTAGCCAGGTAAATCAATTGAGAACCCAATGACAATGACAGCAAGAGAGGCAGATACAAACGACAATCAGGGTAAAATACAACCTACTATCAGTATACAAATATACAGTCAAGACACTCACCATGCCTACTGTATATAAGAATATGTTGGTGATTTGTGTGTTTAGTGGTGGTTGGAGAATCCATAAGCGCAGTATGCCTGTGACTGACTGACAGAGGTCAGTCTGCCCCAAGGCAGCTGTGGCTACAGAGGTTCATTCTCTGTGGAGAAAATCAATAATGGACTTGGATATTTTCAAAACGATGTATATATGATTATATCCTTGACATCTATAATGTGGGACAGTGAACTATTTATACAACGCAGATGAACCAATTACTGTACATGCATTAAACATTTCCAATCCATAAAACAGCTGATGTGTGGTGTGGATATTCCCCTTACATTGTTGTCTTGCTGACGATGGGGTGATATCATGAGAGCTGTGACTTCTGTGAGTATGACTTTCTGCTGAAGAAAGTGTAGACAGTGTAGCCCTGAACTGACACACAGAGGGTATAAATAGAGCAGACCCACACATCACTGTGCCAGACTGAATGTGGCATCTGCTGTTCTGGGAGCGCAAAGTGTTAGAGAGACTCCCTTTTCACCACCATCATCCTTCAAATTCTCCGCCTGTGTCTTAGCCATGCTTTACTCTAGGGCTGCACAACATAACACAACATTCATTTACACTCAGAATAATTGTCCAATCCAAAAATAAGAATGTGTCTTTAGTCATGATTTAATCCTAAACAGGACTAAAAGCACAACTACCAAGACTAAACCAAGGCTATCCAGGGCGGTATACAGACATTTTTGTAACAATGTGCTCGTATATACAGCAATAACAGTAAAATTGTTGCCCCCCCCTATCCTTACCCAGTGCCACACATCTGCTGCCATGTGTTGAGTGCGGTGAAGGAATCCCACTTTTCAATTTAGGCTGTAAGATCCTATTTCTAAACACGCCCAGGGAAGAGGATTGGGGACAGAGGGACTTCTACAGTAAAAGGGGCACAGTGGAGAGGCAGTTGGCTAACCCTGAGGCTGGTAATATCAAAGAGTGGGAATGATGTTTTTGCCTTACATTTCACTGTAGAGCTGTGTTATGTCGAACTTCTGAGTCCTGAGACTAAATAGTGTTTCAAGAAATTCAAATGCTTTTTATAGTATCTATTGACTGGTATAGCAGACTAGTAAAGTGGAACTATAGTAAAAGTGGATTGTATATTGCGGGATACAATGATTAGTCCATTGCACACATATTTTACTGAACCACAGTGTGTAATTAAAGGTGTAGTCCTTAGATTTCCTATAATAAGAAAATGTTAGATAATAAAAATTTAAAAATGCTTTAACTGATTCTATTTATATGAAGGAAATCTGTCATAATTATTTTTTTACTTTAGTCCCTTCCCTGACGTCAACAGCAACATCAGATCACACTTTATGGGATTTCACCTTGACCAATAGTAATCAAGTTTTACTTTAGTCCCTCCCCTGGCAACAAACTACAGACAACCTATAAATAATAGAACAAGGTCAGGTAATGAATTTAATGCCTTTTTATTTTTAATCCCTAACATGGGAAATTCTGCATCTATGTGCTATGTAAAAACAGTTTAATCCCATGGCATTACATCCTGTTCTGGTGCAGCAGTCTGAATGAGGAAGCGACTTGGCGAGCGCCGGAGATAAAAGCAAAGTCATTGTGATTCTGAGCAGGTCCTTTCCCACCCAGAGCCGATTATCAGACTTACTGATTTAGAGATTCATTTACATGCTCTGTGTAAGCCAACATACTGAACCTTCTGCCCTTTGTATGTCACAACATATATTAGTACATTTTGTATGTATATTTAAAAATATACTCTATGAGTTCACTGTAACCTTATTTACCGCCACATTGTTTAACTAATGGTGTGACATGTACTATTTAGTGGCATCTAGTGCTAAAAATGCAGATTGTGTTAAACATGTCAGAACTCTGTTTGAACTAGCCCAGCAGGAACACTGACAATACATTTTAGATAGTAATGTTCTTTTGCTTGAATATTTAGTAATATAGACTTGACTTGACAAATATTATGAGATTATGAGATTCTTGTAAAGAGCAATATGTATTTATAATTGATTTTTTGGCTTTATTTCATAGGACAGTTGACAAGGTATCCAGAGGGAAGAGTGGGGAGTGACATTCAGCAAACTGTTGTGAGCCAGATTTGAACTCACAACACCGGGACGAGTACTGTAGGCTCTAAATATGGGTCGCACGCTCTACCGACTGAGCTAGTTATCTGTTATTACTGCATATATTAGAGGGTGTATAATTGTGTATGGTTTTCTTATTACTATATTACTATTACTACATTCTCTATACAATTTGATTCTGCTCTTTGAAGTTCTGGACGGTGTAAGCAACCCAACCCAATATGGCCAAACTTTTTTCTGTAAAGGCATTGTGAAAATATCACTTTTGCCCCACAGTAAAAAGGTCTCTTGTGTGGAGTTTGCATGTTCCCCCTGTGTGTAGGTTTCTTTTAGGTACTGTCCTACCGCCTAACACAATACAATAGGGTAAGCTACTGTAAAGAGAAGAGTTGTTTTGTTTATACACATGATTAACCAAGTATTTTCAGTGTTTAATATGTTCACCCAGACAAGATTCTGCATCTGTATTTTATATTCTACCTTTTTCTCATTTCCTTTCCAGATGCCTTAATCTCATAATCTGCTCTTGCTGTGACTACAATGCATTCTTTCAGCTGGACCCAGCTATAACGTCAGCCGAATTAATAAACAGCTTAGCAGTTGTTAGATTTCAAAGCTATTCATCTACTCTTCACTCTCCCATGCTAGGGGACAGGCAGTTGTCTGCATGTGTTTGCTGACTCAGTGATATGTCCACTCTCTGACAGTGAAATAAATGTCTTATGTTGATATTGGGCGCAGAATAAAGGAAAGTAGCAAAAACAAAAAAGGATCTGGCACAGTCTGTTTTCAGTATAGCGTAGCGTAGCATTGTGTAGAATAGTATTGCATAGATTTTATTCCTCATCATTTCCTGTGATCCACTTTTACATAAACACCTTTATGGTAATTATTGTTTTATGTAAAAAATAAAGAAAGAAAAAAGAGTTCAACTCAACCACCTTGAATCCATGCTATGCTATGCTATGCTAATATTTGTAACAATAAATATGTTTGTACAAGGGCTGTATAAACTCATTCTGACAGGCAGTCATCTACATTTATTTGCTGACTCAAAGCAACACGTCCATCCTCTGGCACTGTAATAATTGTTTTTAAGGACACTGACAGAAAAGGGAAGTCGAGGAGGGGCTTTGCCCAAAGATGGTGAACTGTCCAACCGTCAGCGGCGGGTCATCTTTTCATCTTTTTGTTTGCTCGCAGGCGATGTTCTCGTCCGTGAAGACGAAATTCAATCTCCCCCTTTCACTCAATTCCCTTTTCACATAACCCAACCCTCTTGCCCCAACTATGCTCCTATCCCATTTTCCTCTATTTCTTTTCTTCCCCACTCCGTCAGTCACATCAGCAGAGCCACACATACTACACAAAAGATTCCTCCATTTCTTTTACAAGCTCAGAACACCATTGTTTGAGCGAATATTGTGTGAATTTCTCTCACCTTGAACTTAGTAATTACCTCAGAGATTGGAGCCGATGCGAGCTCATTTCAGTCCGTCTTCTCCTAATTAATTCATTAATGCATTGGTTTTATATAGCACTTTTCTCAACACTCAGAGACCCTTTACAATTACATTATTCATTCACTCCAGTCACACCCGGTGGTGGTAAGCTACTCTACGTCTAGGTCTCATTTGTGCGGGTGTAAGAGAATAACATGGTGTATATTTCCACTTTATGACTGGCAGGTGTGGTGTTCTTGTCTTGAAATCAATGCTCAACTTTGATCTGTGGGAAAGAAAATAAATGATTTAGAAGGTCAGCCAAACATGAAACACTAATAAGGTGATGTGATGAGAAGGGCTTTGGTATAGAGGCGGTTGTGTACGTTGCCAAGTAGGTTTCCTATTTCTTGTCCAAGCTAAGTGTGAGAAAAGCTCTAAATCATCATCAGCCCACTCCAAATTGTAAGTGCCTGCCCGCTTTGGCAAGAAATGCAGTATTTTGACACTGTTTAATTTGGCCAGTTTTTGTTTATACAAAAGTAGTCTTTCTGCTTGTGACATTTTAGGGAATAAATGCTGACAGTGAATGACAGTGAATGACGGTGAATGCAATGTTTTAATTAACAAATCTAGAGACAAACGTTGCTGCTTTTTTAAAAATAGGACAGCTTATCACAGAGATGCTTTGAGAAAAGCTTGCTAATTTGTGTTTGCTTTTTCATTTTCAGGATATTAAAGATTCTGATGTTCAATTAATAAACTGTGAGGTTTAGCTCAGTGCTTAATTTGTCAAGCCAGAGGTAAAGGAACACCAGAAACTAAGGCTCAGTCCACACAGAGACAAAAAAACGTCTCTTGTTTTAGAACATATCTGTGTCCACACAGGTTCACGCAGCAGAACTGAAATGCTGTAGTGTGTATGCTAAACATTATCTCCATTATCTGTGGGGGCAGCACAGTGACAGGGTGGTTAGCTCTACTGCCCCTCCGAAAGAAAGTGGTAGGTTCCATCTTCAGGTCACTATGTTCTACAGTGGGTTTGCCCCTGGAATTCCAAAGACATGCATGTGTTAGATGAAGTGACACAATTTAAGGAAATTGACACAATAAAAGACTTTTCATGTGAAGGATTACTGCACAATTTGTACAAATAGAGAGCTGTCTTTTTTCAGTGTGTAGAGATTGTAGTTGGAGGGCATTTATCCTCAAGGCATGGACTCATTATTATCATACGCCCAGTTACATTACCCAGTAATTTACATTTTCATCCATGCTTTCTGAAAATCATACTATCCAGTGAGCTCCAGTCCAGTGACATTGTCAGAACTGCAATTAACTGTCCACTATTCAGGGTATACCCCAACTACGGCCCATAATTGCTGGGATACGCTCCAGCCTCCCACTGAATAATCCCATATATTGTAATATTGTCTCCTATTGTGTTCTATAACAATATACCTATTAGGTATATAACTAATAGGTAATAACTAATAGCCAAGTGCAAACCAAAATACAATGGTTTACCTAAAAGTCAGTCTAGCTAGCAATACGGCCTGCTTTGTAAGCCTTTAGCCAACAGAGACCGATCTGTACTGTAATGCTCCATTGAAAACAAGGCTCAATTCACCTTGGCGTTCACTGCCTCTCAGCATTTTCCGAACAGACAGCCACAGAATGAGTCCCAGAAGATGCCCCATCCAGGGATTTGGGGTAGTTTGAAGGATTTTGGCACAGGTATTCTCCTCGCAACTTCCACATTAGCGCCAGGGTGCAGTACGTCACGATACACAAAGGAGCATTGTGACTCAGTGCCCACATTTAAGGGGCCAGGCCAGCGAAGAGGGTCTACGGAGAAAAACACTGCACGTCATTGTTTTTACTTTCAATGAGCTGCCCCGAAACCATAGCCACTATATGATGTCATGGCAGTTAGTGATCCAGCTGTGGCCAGGCATGCGTGCCTGTTGGAAACAACTTTAATAGCAGCATTGTGTGTGTATTGAGAGTGCATGCCCTATTTGATGTGCATTTTTTATTCCTGCCTGACACCTGTTAGAGATTGTGGATATAGTGTTGTTATAAAAGTGTCATGACATGGACAGTTTGACACATTGTTAAGGGATTATAGCCAAAACCAGAAGAATGAGCATGTCCGGACTTGCCTACACAATACAATCTTGACACAAGCAAGCCATTGTATATAGACCAGGGACAAATAGTGTTCCTTCATATGCGCCACAAGATTAATGAACAGCTAACAGTGTGTCCAGAAGCGACAAGAAAACGCTACGCTAATCATAAAGCTCTTGTGCTTGTGACTATGTTGTTTGTTGGGCAACTTTTGATCAAATTTTCAGAAAAGGGCAGTTATAGCCCAATAATGAATATCACCGGGCCCCAGAAACAATTCATGGAATTTTTTACCATTGCGAGTTAAAAAAAAAATAGTGCTTATATAGCTGGAGTGGATTCTTCACTATTGTAACATATAGCTCTATGGAAAGAGCATTTACCACTGAACTATGCCTAATCCCTGGTTTTAGACCTTTATTTATTTTCAAGAAAGGGTCTCTAAGAGTGCTTCCTACTTGCTTGTAACTTTTTTAACTGAGTCCAAGTAAGATACATAGAAGTACAGTAAATTTTGGAAAGGCAATTTTACTGTCGGTGTCCTGGATGTTTGTAATGAACTGCTTGGCTGCTTCTTTATTAGTACACGGTATATTATGAGATATATTGCTCGAG
This sequence comes from Philypnodon macrostomus, assembly GCA_036025475.1. Taxonomy (NCBI): domain Eukaryota; kingdom Metazoa; phylum Chordata; class Actinopteri; order Gobiiformes; family Eleotridae; genus Philypnodon; species Philypnodon macrostomus. The sequence continues at coordinate 7,988 of JAVQKC010196326.1, read as the reverse complement.
TTGCAGTTTCGAAAAACAATTACGTCCCAAAAGACTTCACCTTGCCTGTATATATTCAGTTGTCCTAAAGTCAATTTTACTTTAGTGTTGTATATTCACATTTGCAGCAACTTGAGAGGAACACTTTCCCATTACATGCCACACTCTCCGTCTTCTCGGCCCATTACTGAAATATGCCTGTTTGGAAACAATCCAACAGTAAGTTCAAGGATGGCTACTTTCTCAGATAAAGGTGGTTCTGCATAGTACACACACATATGCATTCTTTCAGAGTGAGCTTGCTTGCAAAGCTTTAGCCAAAAAAACTACCTTTTTTTTCTCAAAATGAACAGGTGCTGCACAGACTTATATGGATAGCATGATTTTCAGAAAGCCTCCAATGTATGGAAATGTAAATTACTGGATAATGTAACTGGGCGGATGATAATAATAATTCCATGCCTTGAGGATAAATGCCCTCCAACTACAATCTCTACACACTGAAAGAAAGCAGATGTGTTTACATTTATAGAGTAACTTCATGGAATGGAAGTGATGATTTAAAAATATGCAGTAATATTATACAGTTTACGAAAATAGTAGTAAATAATTCTTAATTTTTCAGTTTTTAAGATTTTTTTACGTTTTCTGACTGTTATTTTTGCATTATGTAAAAGGTTGCAATATTACTGTGTCAACTAGTAATTGTAAATGATGAATAGACTCATAATATGCCTTGGATTCTTGCTACTCCTTCTCAAACAAGAAACTTTCACAAATGCTCTTCTTTATTATTATACGTGTTTTGAGATAAATGAATAAATACAAATACACTGAAAAAAGTTAAACAGCGCTCTACTTACAAACTGCAGTAATCCTTCACATGAAGTTTACTTAAATTATGTGCCTTCACCTCTCATGGACTATTTCATATTTCGAGATGCTGTATTTTTAATATTGGCTTATTGCAAAAATACTTAAATCAGCTTTAATCCACACATTATAGCCTGCATGGCAGTTAAATGTGTATATTTCTAGTTGAACTGAGTTACTTAAGTAAACTGAGACAATGAAAGATTTTGTGTGTGAATGTTACACTTTTTGTGGAGTCTGCATGTCCTCCTTGTGTTACTGTGGGTCATTAAAGAAACACAAAAATGTTATACTTTTTTCTCTACTGTGCAACTCATACCGTTAATGTTGCTCAAATTTAAGGGCTTGGTATTAATTCCCCTCAAAACAAAATCCAAGATCTGTTGGTAGAGCCTTGAAAGAAGACTTAAGGAAGAGGTACTGGAACAAGATGAGCTTAAACAGGTATAAACATAAGACTAAGATATATATTATTACAAAAAATGCATTGTCAAATAAGTATAAAAATCGAGACTAACCCAGATCTAAATCAGGTCCAAGCCCGTTTAAGAAATATTTTCCTGGATCTCTCTTAAATGTATAAAATCTTACACTAATTCCCTATAATATTAATAAAGAATCATTTCAAGCACTACCCAGGGACTGTAAACACATCAATACGACAGATTGAAAGACTTGTTGCAAAAACATTACTGATTATTATTAACTCTTTTAAATCAATATGTGCTTACTTCCATTTACTACCAAATTTGTAATACCCTTCAGATCAATATTCCAAAAACATTATTATAAAAAAGCAATGCACCTCTGCTGCTTAAAATTCCCTCCCGAGTGGATCCAGTGAATGAAATGGCTTTGTCAATTTGCTCCAGAAATACCAGGTTAAACTTAATTGCTTTCACATTCAGTGGATGTAGCAGGAGTTCAAAGTCAGCATATTAGTTGTACGAGGTGAACAAGACTATTACTGCTGACCCCTGACATGTTATTCTGCAGCTCGGACCAAAAGTGGGCAGAATAGAAAACTTCACATCAATCCTTCTAACTGGTGTCATGGGAGGAAGAGTGTGTTAGATGCTGATAAGAGAAGAGTTCGGATTAGCCAGAGAGTAGTATGAAGGAGCCATAAAAGCGTTTGTTGGTGTCTAACCCAGGAACTAGGTTTCAAGGTTTCAAGTTTATTTGTCAATTCAACACAGGGTCAAAAAATGCAATGAAATGCTTTGGATCGGAAGAACCGTTAGACTCGATAAAATACTCATGTAGTAGTACTAGTAGCATGCAATAATAGTACACGGTAAAAAATAAAAGTGTGCAAAAAAAGTACAATAAAAAAGAAAAAAATACAAAGGTGCAGGTAGGATTTAAATAATGTGTAAGTAGAGTATTTCTCAGGTGGTAAAATACTTCAGATGAATTTTGTATTGCACATGATATAGTATTGCACATACATGATACATTCCCTCCCGTGGACCCACCACCCGCGGGAGGTACCACAAAGGGCTGGTGCAATGTGGATCAGGCGGTGGTCGAAGGCGGGAGTTCCCTGCTTAGACTGCTGCCTCTGCGACCTGGTGTCGGACAAGCAGAAGAAAATGGATGGATGGATGGATGATACATTCCATTCAACTATTGGCCTTAAGTGTAGCACACCCTGGACATCGGACAGTGCTTAATACTTGTACACCTTTACTTATTTCTTACTTCCAACCTTGTATATTCAATGAGAAGGTTAGCTGGTTTGTAACTACGAGTACCACTGGTAGGACTCAATGATTATATATGGAGCGTGCTTGCTGTCATTTTACAGAACTGAGGTGGGACTTGGAAAAGTAAATTTACTCTTCGACCACACTAGAATTCAGCAAACATCAGTACTAGAAAAAGATTGCTGATATTGTGTTTTTAGACCAGTCTTGAAATAGCACTATGCTGATTCTAAATAAGTGCAGAGCCAAGAGATACATGTGGTACACACTACAAAGGACAGCTATGCACGCTATAGTCACCAGCACACCTAAAAAAGAATCCTGGTATATTGTACTTCAGAAATCTACTTCGTGTTAATACAAATGCTTCAAAAGAACTAAAAAGATTACAAAGATTAATCACTTTATGAGAATTAAGAGCAGCGAGATAAGTCGAGCAAAAAAATATGCTCAGAAAGTCTGTTCACACAAATGCATTACTCACTGAAAATGAGTGAATTTTTCCCTCCTCCTCTGACCCAAAAACCTAATTGTGACCTCATGTGTGGAACTAATTCTCTGGTGGATCCGAGTGTGAAAAGACTATTTCCACCATAAAGATTTTTTCTGTATAAGACGATAATCTAAGAGGCTGTGTAACCAAAAGAGATGAGAAAACGATGGCAGGAAGAAGATGGGCTTATGTATGGGCTAAATGTATTCAAGCTTATTATTTAAATCAAGCCTCTTTGCAGGTCATTTTAGTATTATACTGCAGTATTTTTGATAAAACCCTGTCTCAGAGCAAAAATGTCATAAGACTGATAACTGCTTTGGAAAAACAACAGCCTTCTAGTCACTTCACAGGCCCAAGACATGGACGAATCAGTAAATATAAATTTCCTATAGTGTATGATAGACCTGTCAGAGTGAGGGTTAGCCCTCCAATTAACTGGTACTTGTTCAGAATGTACCCTGCCTCATGTCTTAGTAGTTTAGCTCCAACCATAAGCAAAAGAACATGAAATAAAAATAAACTCTAAAAGTAGAACGTAAACATTTTAACGTCAATAACCATTTCAAATGCAAACATATGCCTCGAAGACTACACCCTGGACAGACACAAATTGCAGAGCTATTGCAGAACTAGTACATAATATGATCTAGTTATTCCTGCCAGTTTTGCTTGTTAATCTATACTGTTTACACACAGTAGTGCCAAAAAAAAACATGCATACTCCGCACAGAGGGACAGCTGTTGATTGGCCTGGAGATCGCACCTACAAACTCATTATAGTTTCAGGCTTAATTATAATTTTCCACCTTCTATTCTTGTTGCAAGGGGGTAGTAGCATAACTGAGCTGCAATGACAAATGTATCACAAGGCTAACCTGTACATAGTCACCCCATTCATACTCACATTAACTGACTATTTAGATTTACCTATAAATTCATGTATTCTGGACAGCAAGGCCTTTAGAATAACTGATTTACCATATATCACTTGAAAGTTTAATGGAAATAAAAACAGTACAAAAATAGACAAATTTGACTGACATAACAAAATGCCAAAAACTGCTTGTTAGAGTTTTATCTTTTTTCTTTTGAAATAAAATCGTTTGAAAAAGAGCTTTCTACTGTGGTGTCTGTTCTTGATATTCTCTGCACCAAACAATAGTCTCTATTCATTTCCTCTCACCTATGTTTTACTGCACACTGCAGTCTTCCCTGTGATCAAGTCTGACAGCTGTCCTTTTCCTACCCATCTCTAAAGACACACCAAGGCACAGAGGAGATAAACATTGATTAAGTGCAGCACTTTGACCACAGCCAACAATAATACCCAATAGTACTATGATGTAGTACTGTGACAAGAAGTTCGGAGGATATAAGGAGGGGTCAGACACAAAACAAAGTCATATAAAAGGAATAGACATGTGTTTACTTACTCAAAAGTATTGGTGCCATTGGTCTGAAGGACAATTCCATCCCCAACAAACTGACCTCATGCTAATAAAAACATCACAGTGAGTCATTTGGTGTCTTATGTTGCCAGTGCTTTCCAGTGAGTTCCAGAGGGTGGCTAGTGAGGCAGACATTTTTACAGTCAAATTTACATACAACATATAAAATTAGACTTTTGTTAGCAGTTGGGTTGAGTTTTTTCATATTTGAAAAAAAAAAAAAAAAAAATTGTTTACATGCAAAAAAAGAGGATTACATGGTTTTATTTACTATATAGTTATTTGCCCAGTTAATTATTTCTCCTTTAGTGGAGATTGATATGAAAAAATAATCAAATACAGTTTTGTGTATTCGTCATAAAATATCCAGACAGACTATTTTATTGTTTGTCACCATGGCAGGTTAGGCACTTTTTATTCAATAATGTGGTTGGAAGGTTGCAATGTGTTTTCATATTTGTGTCTAGGGCAGCAGCAAAAACAATCAGAGATCTTATTAACAGCTGCATATTGTATTTATATTGAGCGCTTCTTTCACAGATTGAACTCAATGATGCTCTTAATTGCTTTCAGTTGTAGTCATTGTGCAAGTGGATACACTGTTTTATTGTTCACAGAACTTAATTGGGATAAATCAATTGCTGTAAAAATACATTTGAATTTCTGTTTATATTACGCTGTGGCGTGTTAAAAATGACAAGCGCTCCCAATTGAAATTTTGTTTTCATCAGACACATATGTTGCAGTCGAGTACCCGCTGGAAGCTAGCTGGGTTACGGTTTTGATTTGCTGAACGAAGTTTGCATTTGTCAGTGGGATCTCTTTCCATGAGTCACTCTCTCTGTTTATAGCTCATAATAAATCTTCACTGGTGCCAGTAGCCTATTAGAGCAGCCCACTTCATACCAGCTAAAACTTTGGCAAATACGGCTTCATCATCCATATCAAGTGGATGCTGGAGGCTTACTTGGAATCGGACTGATGCTTATTTATGGTTTGTCACTCAAATCAGAGCAACAGTGGACAATGCTTGCCAAATAGGGATTGTGTGAAGTCCAGCTCAATGGTCTCTTTAGATCACTCCACGCAGAACAGCTTGTTTTTCGCTCGTCCCGCTGCCTCTCTGCAGACATCGAATCCTGCCCCATTGTGCCTGAAAAAAAGATGTGGACAGAAGGGGAATGCAGACATTACAATTAGCAAAGCCATATTAAAAGTAATGTTCTATTTAATTTTTTAGTCAGCAACTGGATTTACTACAATACTAGCCATATGTATGAAAGGCCAGTAGCTCGGGGAATAAATAGACTTAAGATTTATAGTGTAAACATAACTAGTAGCCAACCATTCAAGTGATTCAACATTTAAAATCAGCAAAAGGAGAAGTAAAAAATGTAAAATGATAAAAGAGAACATGCAGTGATCGTGGCATTTATTTAAACAATGCAGAAGAAAATGAACCAATAAATGTCAACGAGTTTATATAGAGCAAGCCCTTATTTTTCCCAGGCTGTCCTACTTTCTAGCTTTATCACCCAAAAACCAACAGCACCCAACTATCCAGGTATAAACAGTAAGTCCTTATCTTCGTCAAACAAAGTTGCAGCAAACTCAACATTTTAATACATTTATTTTCCAACAGATGGTTATAACATGCAATGCAATGTTGTGACTTCATTAGCTCGATGTGCTAATTATTGCATCTGGAAAAAGGTTAAAGTTTAATTGACTTTGTTATGAATGTTGGCTACTAATTACACTCATGGTTTGCAAATGTTCCTTATTAATATGGAAAATGTGAATCTGCAAATAAAATGATATAAAAAAAAATTGCAGAAATAAGGGCAGAATGATATAAAATAATTATGGTTTCCCTAGATCTAAAAGTATGCTTTGCAAATTAGCTTGCATTGAGCTATTATCTCACACGTTATAAATAGCCTTACCGTATGATTAGCACTTCTTTAGCATCTGCCTCTTGTATTGATTTTATCTGTGGCTGACTGAGTTTGTTCACTCTCCGACCTCTGCGTGTCTCTGCACCGTTCTCGCGCGCTTGCCTCCAACCAGGAAGTAGAAAAAGCACCGAGTAGCCGACCAAAACACGGAAGTAGACGTTGTTCTCCCTACTTGCATATTTCCAATGCTAATTATATGTAAAGGGTAAGTGTTTAGACCAGTTTAAGGCGAAGATTCAAGGCAGGCGATCGTGTTAAGAAGATTAGCCGTAAAGCAAAATTAGGCTATTGCATTAGCTCTGCATTAGCATAAATAACGTGAAAGAAAAACCAAAACAAAGGTGAAGAAGACACAGGTAAGCAAGTGCGATGAACGCGTACAGTCCCCAGTGGTGTTGTGATGGTGTTTGTGTGGAAATAAAAGTTGCTGGGGAATGAAAAAGGGCAAGTTTATTCTGCATTACAGCACTTTTTTAACGGTGGTGTGTGTCAGCAGAGAAAAGATTACACAAACAGCTCAAGAGAGGGAAGGAAGGCTCCAAGGAGAAAGGCAGGAAGAGAAATAGTGAGTGTTTTCATATGTGTACACGAGGGAGCTGCGGTCCCTCCTCATCCTTCATGTTCAACTCCTGCATTGAGAAAATAAAAGAGAGAGCAAGGGGAATGAAGACAGGAATATAAGCCAAACAAGAAAAGGTCAAGGCCTGGTGAGTCATGGAGGGAGGTGTGAGCAGAGATTGTGGGTGTTTGGTCATGCAAAGGGTACAAAGTCAGCACTTTGTATTTGGAAGCCAGTAAACAAAAAAGTGTGCATATATAGTTGGCATTACAGTGACTGGATATGTGACTTTTCCTTACAAAGTGCTGCCGTTAAAATGGTGTTCTTCATTTCCCCAGTCTATGTAAACTACTGAATATTATTTGTAAGTTATAATGTCGACAGGTGGAATGTCTATATTGTGTGAATTGTGGTAATGTATCTAGTTAATGTAATGACATGCTGTTATTGTGACCAAATGTAAGAAATGGAGTAAGTGCTTGTGTAATGCATAATGTACCCAGATCATCTCGCCATTATCCATATGACCAAAAGTGTGTGTTTAAGTAGAAAAAAAGCTTACGTGATAATATGATAAAAATGCTTATATGAAAATATGATAAAAAAGCTTGCATGATAATGTGATTAAAAAAGCATACATGATAATATGATAAAAAGCTTACATGATAATATGATAAAAAGCTTACCTGATAATATGATTAAAAAAGCTTACACTTTAATATGATAAAAAAAGCTTATCTGATAATATGATAAAAAAGCTTAAATGATAATATGATAAAAAGGCTTATATGATAATATGATAAAAAGGCTTATATGATAATATGATTAAAAAAAGCTTACACGATAATATGATAAAAAAAGCTTACACGATAATATGATAAAAAAACGTACATGATAATATGATTAAAAAAGCTTACATGATAATATGATTAAAAAAACGTACATGATAATATGATTAAAAAAACG
>JAVQKC010196300.1:0-17325 GCA_036025475.1 Philypnodon macrostomus | reverse complement strand
ATGTCACACATTGTCATCATTTAGCCTCTGTGTGTGTCTCTGTGTGTGTGTCTGTGTCTCTCTGTGTCTGTGTGTCTCTGTGTGTGTGTGTGTGTGTGTGTCTCTGTGTGTGTGTGTGTGTGTGTGTGTGTGTGTCTCTGTGTGTGTGTGTGTGTCTGTCTCTCTGTCTCTCTGTCTCTCTGTCTCTCTGTCTCTCTGTCTCTCTGTCTCTCTGTGTGTATGTTTTGTCGTTTCCCAGGCTTTTGTCCTGCTATCTTTGCTCGTACTGCAACACTGGAACTGGTGTAAACTCTGACTTGTCCTAATGTATTGTAGTACACTGTCATTTTATAGAAACATGACGGTTACACGAGTAACTGTGAGAGTTACATGAATGCACACATTATGAATGCACTTCAGGCTTTATGCACACAGCCAGTTATTAAAGAAAGTCCCCTAATGTAAGCTGCTTCATATTTGAGTCAGATTGTCACTCATCTATAGCAGCCATTACAGACATTGACATTGATATTTTTTGTTTAAGAAATTGTAGATTCATCATATTGTTGGGTTCACTGTAAACTCATGTCTTGTCCTTTACTGCCCCCTGCAGGTCATCTGATGTGGACAGCATGGTAAAGGTAAGACTTGTGAATTGTTTAGGGATTTGTGGTTTTGCAGTTTAACTATCCAAAGGAGGTGTTAATCCAAATAAATTAATATACACACACTTATTATTATACACACTCTGCAAATGTTGCTTTTTGCTTTTATGTAATTCTTCATATGGCACAAAAGGGTTTAAGATCAGCCTGAAACGGTTTAATCTGTAAAGACCTTTACATTTCTTTTGTACTGGTCACATGTAATCTGTGCATTTGGATTAAAAGTGTTTTTCTGTTTTTGTACTTTATTTTTACAGATTACAGAGCTGTTGTTCAGGAACAAACGTTTTTATGGGGAAAACGCCAAGCCTGCTGGTAAACACTTACATTTATTTTTACTCACTGACGACTCCCAAACTGACAGTGTCCTTGTAAGCAAGTTTTGTGTTGTTAGAAAGTGTAAGCTAGTGGGCGTCTCCTTATGTATCGTCTATCACATATCCAACTCTAAAAAGAACGACAAGTGCATCTACAGTCACCTTGTGGGTATAATCTAGATGACAGACAAATCCACACTTTCTGTGCTTAGGCCTATGGTGTTTCTGTATCTCTGCAGTCTCGGTAGCAGTAGACTGCTGACTGGCCCGGTTTGCATCGTGAAGCTTGTGTGTTTACGTCCAGGTGTATGAGGCGGAAATAGAGCCTGGCTGCTGACACAGTGCTGAGTAGTTAAAGTGTATATGTATGTGTGAGTCAACGTCAGTGCGCACAGTGCATTAACATAGTTTTGTGGTGTTTGTGTGTGTGTTTGTGTGTGTGCGCGCTTGTCCCAGTGGTAGCCATTGTGTTTGTATGTGTCTGCTGGTGGAGGAGATGGAGACTGTTATCCATGTCACATCCAGTTAGCCGGCTGGTGTGTGTTGAAGTAGGGGGAGGCTGTCACTGCCAGCTTTCGCACATTCACTCACCCTCAACACAGACTGAAAGCAGCCTCCGTCAGCTGAACATGAACACAAACCGTAGAGGTCACAGAAAAATTGTATAAATGCACAAATTCAGGAAGTGAGTGACACTGTGCCAAATGAAATGTAATCCCAAGACAAATCCCTTTTGTGCGTTTGCCCTCATCTAGAAGTGGCATCCTTCTTTCTGTACAACCTGATTGACAGCATGCTGGAGAAGGAGGTCCAAGCGCAGGAAGACAAACTACGGAAATACTTCAATCAGCTTCATGCCCAGGTAGATCGTTTCTACATGTTCTTCTTCAGAATGGCTTATGGACTTTGAGCTGGATTACTTTCAGTGTTGACCCCAGGACCTCCTCCTCCCAGTGTTCTACTTACAAGAGTAAAAGTCTGATTCAGACATTTAGACATGTTGTGGAAAATTAAACCCTGTTCTACACTTTGAGGTCAATGGTCTTCTCTGGCCATGGTCTTCTGTTTGGTTCAGAATATCACAGCAATAGAAAGTATGTAAGTGGCACAAATACAGGCAGCATGTAAAAATGACATTATCATAGTTAAACCAATGAGTCAGAATATATATTTTTGGTATCTTTGGCCTAATCTTGCAATGATGAACAGCACTGTATACACGTGAATTTAAGTTACCTTGACCTTTGTATAGTTGGAGACGTGTATTATTATATTTTCCTTTTATATGTACCTGTATTTGTTCTTCCAGAATATAACTATTTCAGCAAACATCTACAGAGGCATCAGGAACCTTCTAGAGGCCCACCATGTCCCAGAGCTCATCAAGGTAAGAAAAAGAAGAAGAAAAAAATATACATTTTTTTCTACTTTATGTACTGGACAATGTTATATGCAATATTATATTTTGTATTCTAGGATGTTCTTGCTTTGGTGGATCCTAAAGAGAAAGTGGCTAATGGGTTATTAACAGCTACTCCTCGTGTCGCCGTAAGTTTTTTTTTATGTAGGATAGAAAAGTAAAATTTTATGTAAATATACAATCTAAAAATATTCCATTTGTCCTCAAAGGGATCGGAGAACAAGTTGCTGGCTCTGGAGAAGAAACTCGAAGAATTGAAAGCTGAGAATAAATCTTTGGGTTCCACATTGAAACAGATCATGCAGATTCTCTCCACTGAAGAGGCAAGGCATTGTTTTACTCTAAACCAATAGTTTTTATTTCATTTTGATTTAGTCAGAGTTCTTTTGTCTTTGCTGAGATGTTTTTCTTTGTGTGGACAGAACTTGCAGCGTGCCCTTGAGCTTAAGCAGCAGCATGAAGAGGAAATGACAGCGGGTGCCTACGCCATCCTAATCAACTTAAGCTGCCGCCACGACAATGTAGAGGAGGCGCTCAACCTTAAGAGAGAATTGTGCGTGTTTCCGGGGCGGACTCGGAAATAATATACTCACAAATGGCAGCACTATGACCACTAGAAGCACATTAAAGTTTTGAGTGGTATTAGGGGAGACGTTAATGCAAGGTTCAGCCAATTTATAAAACGGAAAACTCTGCTACTCCTCCCATATTTGCTGCATGTTATCTACCTTTTTACCATTAGCCTACAATAAAGTGTGATGACTGCATTAGGTGGAACACATTAATACAACATACCTGTCATTTTCTTTATGTAGGAGCCGTAAGGACTCATCTGTTACACTGGATGCCAGTAAATACATTGCACTGGTGAAAGCCCTGTCTAAGAATGGCAAAGTAGAAGGTAAGTTGTGAAATATATAATGCTGTAAATTACAGTATGCCCCCGTTCTGATTTCTGATCTTTTAATATATTTGTCCCTACTATCAAATGTTTCAGGTTATCAAACATTATAGTATTAGACAAAGATAACGTTGATAGATTTTATTGGTCCAAACCTACCCGTCTCTATGAGAAAATAGTCATTTCTCTCCTTGCTAAACTTTTTTTTGGAAAGCTGAGTAAAGGGAAAGTGAAGAGTGTCATCATCCACAAATGGAGAAACTTTGATGGAGGCATAACTTCCCAGGAGTGGCTGGCCTACCAAAAGTACCAAGAGTACATTGAAATCTTTAGTTTGAGAAGCAGTGGCTTAACAGAATAATTGTCAAATGTCACATGGAAAGCATCTTCTAAACTGTGCTGTTCACCATTTCTTTGTCATTTATCCTTTAAGTATTTGAACTGAATGACTTCCAGGTGTGATTGTGTGTGTCTCTTCAGTATTATTTGTGTCACTGCATCTGTCACACACACTCCTATTCCACAAAACCACATTAGCCGTCCATTTTCAGAATGCTACGGTGGGTTTCCTTCAGCCTATCGAAGACCCAATTACCATCAGTTTTGCTGCTCTGCTTTTTTCACACAATGACAGGCAAAATGTTTGTCGTGTCTGTCCTCTCCTCCCCTTTAGCGCTCTCTTCCCTGGTTTGTCCGCATCTCTCCATCTGACCCGCTCTTTCTCGGAGCATGTCATTCTCTCATTCCGACCCCCGCACTCACATCCACGTCAGGGGGAAATGAGAGAGGGCCAAATTACAGGACTCTGTGTGTTTTTCCAGAATTATTGAAATCTGCCTTGATGCTAATGGCATATCATGTCCACCAAAGTGCTTGAACATTTCATAGACACGCAGATGGACACACAAAAATTTGCATGTGAATTCAAGCAAGAGGCATTTGGTCGGGATGATGCTTGGGGTGTGTATACGCAGCAGTAACGCATTTGCCATTAGCCAGAGTGTGCATACGGAGGCGACGCTTGTCACCCACATTAGCACACATGGCTAACCTTGATGTTAGCCTGTCCCCGCCCAGACGCTGGTTCACGGGGCTCCCAGCACACACCAGGCCCAGCTGAAGATCATATCTCCTGGCATCTCCATTTATTTCTCACCCTCTCTAATGGCTTTGTTGTTTATGCCCTTGGTTCAGAGCCGGCACTCCCACCTCGACTAGTAACTTTCTTTTTACTTTGTTTACGTCAAAGTTTGGCCCAATGTCACCTTCCTTTTATACGTTTTGTCACATTAGACAAACTCATCTTCTTGATTTTATATGTTTTGCCACATTAGACAAACTCTCTTCTTGATTTTTAGTGTTTGATTATAATGATTAATCACATTTGTCACAAAACTTTGTACATTATATTCACTGTGATCTACAGTAGTTTTTCCCTATAGTATTAAACAGTTTTTTTGTTTTTCTGTCTCTCACACACACTTGATCAGTGTGTCTTTTTGACCTGTCCTTGTACGTCCACTCTTCTAAACACAACCTGCTCTTGCTCTAGACCATTGCAGGTTTCCTTCCAGCATCAGTGTGTTTGTGGAAAGAGACATCATAGCAGTCAAGCCATGGAGCATTAGATGAACCACTGGGCTGTGTGATGTTTGTTTACCTGGCTTGTCTGCCTTTATCGCTGGGTGTGTGCGCGCGCGTGTGAGGTCTGGCTCGTTTTGCTGGCATGATGCTCGGTTGAGCTGATGGATATGCATACTGGCTAAACGGACAGATGAAAGGAGATGGAGGGGGTTGAATACTGGACGGCCGATGTTAGCTAGTGAAGCTCCATTTGGGCAGATTATGTTCGAGCCACTGGTCACAGTGATTAGCGGGTCTGTCAGAGAGTGATGGAGAAAGGTATGACTAGGAAAAGGCCGAGCAGAGATGCTCAGACAGTGAGTGAGAATAAGGTCCATCTGCTTTGATAAACTGTTCACACTAATCAACAGGTCGGTCGTTAGAGCGCCTGTTACATTTTGATACCACCATTATATTCACCAAACGTCGGTCGAGACTTTAAACAGGAAAGGGCTACTAAAGGGAAAGGCTTAAGATTAAAATTACTTTGGCCTCTGTAAAGAACAAACCTTTTTTATTGACATATCTTAAGTGTATGTATATTTTCCCTTTATCAACTTAACACAATAGATACATTTAATGTCCTGAAATGTAATGTGATTTGTGGTTTTCTGTGTGCACGCTTAATATTTTGAATTTAAATGTACGTTGGATGAAAAAGGATGAGCTTAGTAAATGTATTCAGATGTTTTCTGTCTCTGTTTCAATCTGCTGTATGGATTAGGATCTGTGCTAGAGAGCGGCTGTATCGCTGTCAGCCCATTAGCAGCTGTCTAAATAGACAGTAAATGCATCTTAATTACCTTACCCCTAATACATCTCATGTACACACATACACACACCGTTCACAATTTAGCCCCTAGTGTTGGCCAGATGGGCGCGTGGCCTTGTAAAAAGCCCTCCATTAACAACTGGACTTGGCCAAACTGATCCACCCCTCAGCCCGCTTACAGGGTCTCATAGAGGCCACAGTGGCCCCTTGTCGGCACATACCTATAATTTAGCCTCCAAGTACTTTGCACATGGCCACGGCAAAAAGCTGGCCTCCATTGTAGGTGTTCACTAATTGTAGTCTCGTTTAGAAAACCGCAAGTAGCAATTAGCAGAGTTGGCATTATACAGGGCTGCATTTGCATCCCTGCTGCGTGCATAATGCTGTTTTAATATGGGTTTGTTTTCCCCACATGGAATTAGCTAAAGAGGCCATATCACACACCCTTCTCCTCTCAAATCATAACACTACTCGTCTTTCTACATTTCTTTCCTTTATGTTAGATGAAATGATGTTGATCAATTGTAATTTGTTTCAATTGAATATTTGTCCTACATTACAGAGGCTGTGGACCTTTTAAAGGAGATAAAGGAGAAAAATGTGGTGTTGGGGGACACTCACAGTACCATGCTCTTCCATGCAATCAATTCATTGGTGGTTAAAGGAGGACCCGACACTATTCGCCGCCTCCAGGACACAATCTTCACCCTGGGACTGGCCAAGCCCACTGCCAACCTGTGCTCTCCACTCATCACTGCCTACTTGGACAGGTAAAGAGGAGGTGTATGTGATCTGTACAGCTCATGTTAATAACAAATGTATAACTACTTACATTTATGTCAAATTATTTCCATGGCAGAACATAGACAAACAAAAGCCAAAACACTGACTTTGTTTGCAGATTTGGAGTGTGCATGTGTGTCACGCCTCCCTATGATCATAGCTGTTGCTGTATTCTGGGTCAGCAGTTTAGATACATGTGTGTCAGTGTATGTATGCACTCACCAGCCTGCCTTTTGTTTGTGAATTCACCAGCTGCTATCAATCCCATGAGCCTCTAGCGCTGGTCTGCTAACACGCCCACTGCCACACTTAAAGATACTTTCAGCAATAATACACATATACAAATGAATGTTAGCAAACACCTCCTGTGAGGTCGCTATTACTGCTCCACCTTTCAACTCGTTCATATGTGTGTGTTTGTTTTTGCAGCTTGGATCAGCTCATTAGCATGTTAATTATGTACAGATCACTAATTGCAGGATTTACCACTGCACTGTGGTGCGCAGTTATGGGCCCACAGAAACCTTGGCTCGTTGATAAACAGTATTTACCTATACACTAAAGAAGTTGTAAGCCTTAACACATGTCACTTATATAAATCTATAAACACAACACTGGGGTTTCCTTGTTGTTGTTTGTTTTGTTACAACTCTGGCACAAATTAGAGAGTTTCCAGGTTCACTCCATAATCACTGCTTCTGTGAGATTAGCTGGCTAATTTACTCTTGGGTCATCAGCAGCAGCCAAAACACAACAACACACACACACACGCACAGCAGCTTTTCACAGCTATGATCACAAATCGAGTGCCAGTTGTAAAGCCTCCAAGTGATACTATGGTTATCGCCAGTAAGCAAAACTGAGCAATCTCGCTATTCCATCATCACCTGCTTGTGATTTCAGTCAGGAGTTTTACACAGTATTTGAGCAATTAATTAAGCAGAGGTGTAAACCACATGAAGACAAAATTTGGACCTTGCCTGTTCAGAAGCAGGGCCACATTCAGTGAATTTATCAAGTAACTCTTTTGGGATCAGATATTTGGTTGACAAGCAGTTGAGATGGAATCTGGCTGGGTAGATTAGTAGTCACTGTAGAATTAAATTTGATTACATTTACCATTTTGTATTGAGTTACTGTGTCTCTTTTGCCTTTTGGACTGGATTCAGTACCTAAGTACCCCTTCATTCCGTCAGTCAGAGGACAAACAGACAGTGGGGAGGAGGGACAGAGGAGAGCGATAAAAGAGGACAAAGCAGGCATCACTCCCGCCTGCACCCGTCTCATCGCTGCGTCAGCGCTAATGACTTAATGAACACTTCTACGGCAGATTAGCCCTTGACAGCCCATCATACGCACCGCCCCGTTAGCGCTCACGTCGTCCGCTCAGCATTGTGTGCGCTAGCTGGCTAGCGCGTCTTGCCTCATACTTGTGATTAGCGACACAAAATGCTAATGAGACCACTGAAATGAAGAGCTGGCAGGGGATGATAAGACAGAGGAATGGTTGCAAATAAAATAGTGGAGTGGAGAGCTGACAGGAGATGAGTGGCTCATTCACTCCCACTCACTACTGTTCTATTAAGTGTGTGTGTATACTTAAAGGCCAAATTAAAATTCAAGAGCAGAGCCAACAACTGAAAGTGTGACGAGGATAAAAAAAAAAGTATGAACTGTAGAGTTCATGGACCTTGAGCTGCAGTTCTCAGACCACACACTGGGGTCATTGGCTTCTTTTCCATGTGCACATTCACGCAGATATTGGCATATTAGGACTTGCTATTTTTCGTCATATAAAACAGTAGGCTAGCGGTGTCATAATCGCAGTCTCATTTGCGTTTCAAAACACACACTTGGTCCTCCCCCGTTTGTGAGGACAGTGCCTTGATAACAGGCTTTCCGATCTGTTCAGAACAAAGGCGGGACAGAGGGGGAGCGAGATGAGGCTAAATGAGCTTCCTTGTCTAATCCTTCAGGTTTCCATCGTGGAAAGCGTTCATTTTTTTCCGAGCTTAATTGGCTGGAAAGTGGCTGACATGCAAAGTTAGGGACATTAACAGGGCTGTGTGCCGCACAGTAAATGGCAATGCAAAGTGACAGTTAAATTGTACCTAAGGGAAATTATCCATCTTTCGACATGCTTAGCTCTTTTTTGGGGTGGATCTCTGAGTAGAGAGATGCAGAGAGGGGAGGGTGTAATTGCAACACCAGGCCATTTTTTTTAGCCAAGAGTGACAGGATGGTTTTTGAAGACGTCTCATTAGAAAGGAGGGCTTATAAGTAGGTGTGGATGATCATGAGAAGGTGGACAGGCTCAGGGATATTAACACAGGGGAAATGTTTCAGACGTCCACCAACCTGACTGCTGCTATCTTTAGAAATGTCTTTAGTCTAGACACGTACAGCCACGACAACCACCAGTCATCGCATATGCAGGAAATCTCACTATGGTAATTA
Source organism: Philypnodon macrostomus (assembly GCA_036025475.1). Lineage (NCBI taxonomy): Eukaryota > Metazoa > Chordata > Actinopteri > Gobiiformes > Eleotridae > Philypnodon > Philypnodon macrostomus. The sequence continues at coordinate 8,408 of JAVQKC010196300.1, read as the reverse complement.
CAAATGGCATACTTTTTTGTTTTGGAAAACACTCCGCTCGTTCAATTAATTCTTTACACTTTTCCTCTTGTTCTCTCCTCTTTCTACTTCCTCTTGGGTGGTATTCAATCAGGCTGTTGTGCAGTTGAACAGGCTCTTGACTGGAGCTGCCCAATAATGTTGTCCCTCTTCATTTCAATTAGTGGACTCTTTACCTTGTGACCCTAATCACTCTATTTCTCCTCCCATACACCTCGCTCTCTGGGTTCAACCTTAAACAAGCCAAGGTCAAGGTCGTACCATTCGCTTTTGTTTTTTTCACACACTGTTGGTCTTTTGGGCATATTTCTCCTCTCCGCTTGTCTAATTGATAAGAGGAGAAAACACTTCAGAAATTATACCTGTGGGCTATCTGTCTGCCTCTTTCTCAATCACTTTCTCTACCACACTACCCTCCATATTTGTGCCCTGTCTGCTTTGACCTCTATGTGATTGACATGGTAATTACCCAATCAACAGATTGATGGCAACGCTGTCACAATAGAAGGGATTGAGTGGTCTCCTTCTCACTCCCCCTTTTGCTCCACTGCAGGCTTCCTTTCCACTCTATCGCAGCTTGCATGCTTTCTATTGTCTGTACACTTGGGCAGGGTGGCCAGATTGAGCAAAGACCGCATGACATGAGACGCAAAGATCAAGATGGAAGGAGGAGGGGCAGCGGTGTCTATAATGTTGTTGCCATATTTGTAGTAAATTGCTCAGTTGGGGGCTGAGGTCACACAAGTGGAGTTTGAGCTGACAGCATGGAATCAAAAGGGAAAGGGAAAATGAAGTCACGTAATACAAAAAAATGGGTGCAAGTTCAGGTAGAAAGTGGCAACGAGTGGGGAGGGGATACAAATAAGAAGGTCAAAGTTTAAGATGTCGAAAGTGAAGAGACATTGCAAGGTTTTTCAAAAGGCCGAAGATCAATTCTGTCCTTTTGTCCGTGCTTACCTTCCCCTGTAAAAGCCTGTCCAGAGAGGCATCAGCCCCACGCAGACAGGTGCATACAGAGATGTGTGATTGTGTGAGAGATTGTATGATGTATTGGGGCCAAAAGGCTTCATCACCCGCTCTTGTGCTGTCATCAGTTCAAAGGCCTGTATTGTTGCAGCAGGTCAGACTACTTGAATGCAAGGTCACAAGGTTAACACCCCACGTTGCACTGCGTACTCCGCTCTCCCCACTCCCGTACATGACTGATTGGATGAAACTGATGTCTAACTTCAACCCTTTTTTCTTCCTCTTTGTGTCTAATAGTAATGACCTGCCCGGGGCTCTGGACGCAGTGATGGAGTGTCAGAGACGCTACAAGCACCTTCCCCGAATTCATGATGTAATCGTGGGCCTGGTGCAGCAAGGAGACACTGAACTTCTGCAGAAAGGTTACTCAAGCACATGTTTGGGACATAAAACAATAGCTTAGTATATAACTGGGAGTGAGTAAAAACATCTTTGTCTGTCATACTGTCTTCATTAACATATGGGTAGTTGAGATCTAACTACCCTACCTACATTAAACTACTATATTCTCTCATTATGTTAGATGCTATGACAACCTGTCAAATAGGCACCATACGCAACAACCTGTGAAGCAGTGTGTATGCACTGAAATCTGAATCTGTATTCTTTCAAAATCATTAACCTCTTTAGCTATTTATACTACTGTCTGTTGGACTAAAGGTTGACAGGTTCACACCAGAAGAAATACTTTTGTAAAAGCAGTTGGAAAAAGGTCACTCGAGTAACAAATGGTTGAACCCAAACAGTTAAGCACCTCTTTACCTTGTCTCCCTCTCACTTCATCTCTCATCTTCCACAGCCTTTCCAAAGACCACAGTCTAATTGGGCATTCAAAAATTAGACTCTGGTTTCTACTTAAATGGCAGCTCTAAAGCTGTGGATTTTGAAAATAACAGATTCTACTATTGTATGTGCTAACCTCTTACAAATAAACATATGTTTGGGTCTCAATTGTTCAGTGGTATTTTTCAAGAAACAATTATTTGAGTTTATGTGGAAACTCAAAGCCACAGGAGAATTTAAAGAAGTCACACATTGTTTTTGTTAGTTTGTTTGGGTTATTGTGCCAAAGAAAAGCTATTTACTTCTCTTTCTTTGTCGTTCTCTTTTTTTAGCCATGGACTTCATCAGCCAGGAGCGTGGAGAGATGACCATGTTGTACGACCTATTCTTTGCCTTTTTGCAGACAGGACGATATCGCGAGGCTCGCAAAATCATCGAGGTACACTGATTAGGAGTTTATCTTACAAACTTGTAATTTAAGTACTCTTTAAAATGAACAGATTTATATTAAATTGCCATTTTACTAATCCCATAAACCTGACACAATAGCTCAAGAATTACAATAAATATTTTGTTCTATATTTTTTTTAATCTGTATTATCAGACCATTTGTATCCCGGTGATCTTAAGCCCAAAAGTGCAGATTATTTTGAGAAAAGAGAGGGTCAAGGTAGTCCATTGAGACATGATTTTAGCAATGATGAAACAAGTTGTATAGCAGGATAGAGCGTTGTACAAATAAACGGATTGGGAAGATGAGCCTGACATCAGAGCAGTGCAAACAAGGCCATTATGGGAAAAAACCCTGATCATGTCCAGATGTACACTAAAAGAGAGATTTGTTGCACTGAGATTTTAACATGTTTTCTATGTTGTTTGAATTGCGCAACTGTTCAACTGTCAATGAATTAGACCAGTATTGACGTCATAAGTGTTCTTGGTCCCTTACATTGTTTGCAGTGTTATCAACAACTACTACATGCTTGTGATATAAAACTCTTTGTTAAAAAATAAAATCCCCAATATTACAGTGAAGTTCTGAACTTTCTGCAATTAGCTGATACAAAATACAGTGTGTGCGATTTAGATACGACTCTCCATCACACAAATACGCACACAGTCCCTCTAAGGGTGTCAAGTGGTGGTCCTGAGTGGTGTCTCGCTTTAGGCAGTGTTTGGTATAATTGGCAGCTGATTAATCACAGCTAATTAAATGTAATGATAGAGAAAGGTGGCCAATTTTGTGCTAAATGGTCATGGTTAGGTAGAGGATTGTCAGGTGGCTGGGCCTATTATTGCAGCTCGTGTCTGTGGTGCGATGGTCAAGGTTAGGTAGTATTGCTATAGAGTGGGGAGCCATTATGTGTTTTTACAGTTAGGGAGAGGGCTTTGCAGGTATCTGAACGTCTGTGTGTGTGTTAAAGTGGCCAGGTTATTAGTGGAATTATAACATGAGGAATTGAGATGAAGAGCGTTTAAGTGCTGGCTTGTGCTGTCTTTACTATTACATAAACGTTCATTGTGAGTGCAGAGTATTTCTTCTGTGAAAGGGAATGATGCTGATTGATTTTGTAGTAGTGTGTATTTTGTGTGCCACTTCTTGTATCTATGGATTTTGTTTTCTCCAGATTAGGGAGATTTGCACTGAATCGCAAAGATGTACATGGTGTGTATTTTTTAGCCCGTCTCTGCAGGAGCCAACAAGACTTTAGCAAGTAAATATAATCTAGGCCTTAGTCCCTATAAGAAGATTAGACTGGCCAAGAGAGAGAGTGAGTGCAGCAACACATTTTAATTTGTCCCTTTTGGCTGGTTAGGTAATAACATAATTCCTCTGCCTGGGACAGATAGAGGAATGGCTGGAGAGATTTTGAAGGAGGGAAAGTGATGGATTGAGAGGAGTAGGGATTGAAGGAGTACACTGCAAAAATCTAGATTATTTAAAGTGACTTGAATTCAGAATATTAATATTAATCTTGAGTTATTTATTTTTTGAAATTGCACAAAAAAAAGTGTGACAAAATATCTGTTCACATAATGTCCACCAATACCACTTCGCAACATTGATGGATATTTTTCTTGTTTTAGAGGACCTAGTAAAATGTATGAAGGTCTTTTCTTGAGTCCCCTCCTGAAGGTATGATGGGCTCCATCAAAGAGGCCAGCGAGGATTGAGCTGATCCTTATTCAGATTAAGCTCAGCAGATCACGCTGTCTCTTTTTTCTCTCAGACAGATTACCAGAAAGAGAGGGAGGGTGAGATTTCTCAATCCTGGTCTTATTCAGATTGTATCAAAGCCCCATGAGACAGATGAAATCCTGATCACTGTTTGTCCATGATAATAATCATGTAGTCAGTCTGCATATCAAGCTAAATCTTTGATACAAAAGCCGACATATCAATCTATGTCAGCCCTTACTGGGTGTGTAAGCCCACACACTAATAAGTGTGTGCAATGCTGGTGTCCTAAAAAACTGCAGAAAGACTGATCTCACAAATGATTCCAACAACTTATTGTCAAGCAAGCTTGTTGTTTTCACTATTTTTACAAGGATAAAGATTATGATATTTGAATGTATTCTACGTAAATGGCACTGAAATGTTATATATATATATATAAAAATAATATAATAATGCATGTTACAAAAATGTTCCGTGTGTCTGTTTTCCAACATACTATTTTGATGTAATTTTTCTTTGGTTAAATGTCTGAGACTACAATATGGTGACGGGCAGGGTATATTAAGTGTTTATAGTCATTATAAACACAGTGGTGGACAGTGTGCTGTGAGATTTTTCTCTACTAAATAGTGTGCCACAAAAAGGTTGAGAAACACTGATCTTATGGATATTTATTGAATTTGTATCTAAATATTTGATGTGACCCTGTGACCTTTAGCTTTCATATTGATGTTATGTCATCCTCGAATATATGACAGCTTCCATCTGTTCATAACCAGACAAATGTAGTTATTTATTAATTACATTTGTTGCTCTGCATTTGTCTAGACCCCTGGATTGAGAGCAAGACCTGGACGTCTACAGTGGTATGCAGATAAATGTATTGCTGGAAACCAGGTAACAAATAAATGAATTGTCACAAATAAAGTTAAAAATAAATATTATATATAATATAATATAATATTAACCTACTGTATAACCATGTGTGAATAGATGGAGACTTTGGAGCAAATGGTAGAAATTACTGCAAAGCTGTTTGAGTGTGACCGAGACGAAATGTATAGTTATGTTCTGCGACTATGCAGTAAGTTCATTCTTTGTTTTTTGACACATTTATGACCTTGATCATATTACCCTGTGAGTCTGTGTGGGTTCAGATTTGGGAAAGTGAGAAGTAAGCATAAGGTGTGGTGTGATTGCTGCAGTGGAGAGCAGAGCAGATAGCTGCAGTTGTGATTGAAGTGTTGAAGCTGATTGTCCATCCATTACCCTCTATACACACACCTACACCAACACACGCAAACACACACACACACACAATAGATAGTGATTCCTAAATTACACCATAGACGAGTGTCAGTCAGTTGATCAGATTAGTACTTTGATTGCCCTCGCAGCATGCAGCGCTTTATCTGAAATTAGCCACTGCTGCAGACTAAGTGGGCTATGACCAATATATATCTGTGATACAAAACGCAGTTTGGCCACATAGCAATGATTTTTTGTTTTTTTATTTAAACAGAGGACACAAATGACTGGCAGAAAGCAGAAGCCATGTGGACAAAGATGCAGGAGGAGAATGTCATTCCCAGAGAGAGGACCCTGCATATCCTGGCTGACATCTTAAAACATAATGGCCAGGAGATTCCCTTTGAGGTGCCTGAGGTAAAAATACAACTTCACAATATGCTTCATCTCTTTAAGCACTCATTCGGTTGCTCAATTATTCAGAGAAATAATTGCCAGAAGGGTTTCAGATGGGGATAATAAAAGGAAAGCAGAGAAGATGCCCAGAAGTGTCTTGAATATGCCTGAGGTCAAACATACGTGCATCACTAATGTGTAAGCACACTTTAGGAAGAACCTACCTGAAACATTAAATTCTGGGTTTCAGTTATGACATAATGCTTAATGAATTTAGAGTTAATGTCAACCACTCATCACATGATGCAACATTAAAAACCATTGGAAACTCTTATCAGCCTCATCCTTCTCTGCACTTAAGCTTCTGTTCATTACACACAGAGAAAACCGGATGAAGGTCTGATCTGAAGTGTGGTCAATCAGAGCGGCTCGCTTATGAGGAATTACTGCCTGATCTGTGTGTTAATCTGTAATGCTAAACTAATTTAGCCAGCAGCTAAATGCCACCATATGGCTGTATCTGGACACTGCCTCATATGTCTTTGCTTAACTGTGTACTCAAAAAACTCAGATGAAAGGGTGAATGGGACATTTCCTGAATAGCCAAAGTGAAAAGAGTGTTTTCCCTTTACTTTCCACTTGTGAGCATCCTGTAGCCTGAAGCATGACAAGACGAGAAGTGATTGCTGTAGCCTCGAGCGCTGAACTTTGTGACCCTTGGGGCTCCTTGAGTTGACACTGCTGCTCTGAGCACACATTCTCTCTAACACGCACACACTTTTCGACTGCCCCTGGGGTGCCAGACTTAATTTGCCCCCAGCCAATACAGCTTAACCCCTCCCCTCTGTGCTAGACGGGTGAGTGCGCATTGGAAGACCATGGCCTGCATACCCGGCATTATTGCATCGTCATACACAAACATACAGAGTAGTTTCAGCAACTTGTCTGAACAAATGTTTACAGTTAATAACATGGTGTGTTGTGAAAGAAACTTCACATTTAGATTTGACCAACTGTGGGTTACAGACTTGGTATGAACGCACTGCCACCACAGAGAAGGCCAAGCAAACAACTGCAGCTCCAGCCCCTGTACCAACTGAAACTGGTCCCGAAAACAATGTGCGTCTGCTGACTCTGTGCAAGAGAGGCAAAACCAAAGGTAAAGTATTGTTATTCATTATATGGACTTAAGTATATTCTAACTGAGGCGTTTTTTAAAAAAATATTATTATTATTATTATTATTATTGCCCTTTCTGCAGAGGCCTATGGGATGTTGAAAGAGATGGATAAAAAAGGAGTGGCACTAGGCCCAGCCTCCTATGATCACCTGATTCGTGCACTGCTGGCTGAAGGCTCAATGGAGGATGCTATGGTGGTCAAAGACATGTATGTGCAGTTTTTTTTTTCCAATATGATAAAACTATAATAAGTAATACTGGAAATGTGTGCAGATGTTAAAGTTAATTCATCTCAGGAATACTGTAAACACATTGCACATGTGTTTTGGGCCCTACTTTTTCTTTCCTTTTAGTCTGTGGCCCCAGGTTACCTCGGGGTCTCCAAAGACAGAGGGATTATAGCCTGATTGTGTGCCAACACGGTACTGCTGGATATGAACAGTGATTCCCACTAAGCTCCGAGACATACACAAACAATCACATGCACAGATTAATTTTGGGGGTTCTGAGAAGAGGGTAACTTTGTGCAAAAACATCAATCTCCTTCCAATTAGTAATGTATCGTGTGTTGCTGTGTTACAAGGCCATATCAGGGCTGAGCCTAGGGGCAATGGATGAGAAGACGCTGGTATTATAAATGTGAGCTTAGAGCAGTGTTGATCTTCTGTCGTTTTAGGTAATCTCCTGCCATTTCCTTTATCTTCTTTTGTCCCTCTCTGTGTAACATACTGATTGTGGCACAAAAACACCAGAGATGAAACTCAGTAATGACATAAATACGACAAAAAAGATGTCTGTAGTAATTCATGTAAAAGTAGAAAGATGTGTAAAACCATCTATTACACAATCACCCTTTTGCTCTACACGGTTCATTGACTCACTGCATGTGAAATAATTGTATCAATTTGTGTGCACTGTTCTAACAAGAGCAATGCAATATAAGTGATAACCCATCGCTTGTCCCTGTTTGAATTAGTTTATGGCTTCCCTGCCTGGATAAAAGCTCAGTTTATCTGCTCTCCAAATGAGAAGTGAAATGAGCTGAGAGGAGAAAGATGGAAACGGACAGAAAAGGAGACAGATAAAAAAAAAATCATCATTGTGTCAAATGATTGGAGGAGGCTAGATTTAATCACATATGAGGTTAATGAAGACGCTATATGCATTAATTCTCTGGGCTTGTGGGAGTGTATGTGTTTGTTTTTGGGTAATCTGAACAGAATTGAGCAGCAGGGTGCTTAGGGTGAGATTAAGGGATTGTATAAAGAGTGGTGATGCAGATGAGGAAGGAGAAAGGGGTGGATGCTGGATTCATTGACTAATGCACGGCAGGAAAGAGAAATAATACTTGAAGCAGGTGCATTAAAGGTATAGTCTGTAAGGTTCCTAAAAAAAAAACACATTTTAAGCTTTTCTTTTTTACAAATTTTTCTATGATGTAAAGTATGCACTTAAGCGGTAACTGCCATCATATTGTCATGTCAGATGTGTTCAGGGCTGGGGGGTAATAAGGTATTTCAGGTTTGAGCCTAATCGGTATGTGTAAGTTAGAGGCTGTCAAATATACCTGACTTC
>JAVQKC010196272.1:0-12214 GCA_036025475.1 Philypnodon macrostomus | reverse complement strand
ATGTATGTTTGTTTGTATGTCTGTATGGATGTTTGTATGTATGTATGTTTGTATGTATTTCTGTATGTTTGTTTGTTTGTTTGTATGTATGTATGTATGTATGTTTGTCTGTATGTATGTATGTATGTTTGTTTGTATGTATGTGTGTATGTATGTATGTATATATGTTTGTTTGTATGTATGTATGTGTGTATGTATGTATATTTGTATGTATGTATGTATGTTTGTTTGTATGTTTGTATGTATGTATGTATGTATGTATGTATGTATGTATGTATGTATGTATGTATGTATGTATGTATGTATGTATGTTTGTATGTTTGTATGTATTTGTGAGTGGGAGGGCTTACGTTGAGTTTGCGGTTTCTTTGCGCAGTGAGTGATGTTGCTCTGTTATGACTGTAGGTCCTGTTTCAATCAGTGGCGTCAGACGGACGGAGGCTCCAACAACCTTTTCACTTTCTCCTTTTAACAGCGTGATTATCGACCGAAACCCGAAGCGTGCCTGAGAAACTTTTGAGAGTTTTAATGTGACCGTGTTCAATGGGACTTTTAAGAGCAGGTCTGTCGTGACACTTTGTGGTCAGACGGGTTTTTCGTCTTTACCGCGAATGGCAGAATAAACACTTTCTTTAACATTTTAGAGAGAGTTGAAAAAATATGTGCCATTGACGATTGTTTTTGTATACGTAAGCCTGTTTCAAACGGTGTAGATTTGTGTTTTTTTGGCACTCTTTTTACTGACATGGACTTTTTCCTCCATTCTTTGAATGCGTTGCAAATATGATGTCACCGACGCCACTTTTTCCTGAAGTTATGGCGGAGCACAACTTTTCTAACTTCTCTTGGTAAGCATTATGCTACAACCTCCTAGCATTGATACATCCTCAATGAATCTAGCTCACACTCGCCTCTTTTACAAACTGTATGGGCTTAAATCCACTTTGTACGGCGACGTAAAGTTTGGTTAATGTTATAACGTAATATGTTGTCTTCAGAGAGGGCCTGAGCAATTTCATAGTCATTATGTGCCAGGCCTTTAAAACACACGTAGTAGCGAATAGCTGTATGGGTTTGTGCAGTTTTCTGGTGTATACATGCGTGCAGTTGTCTTCATGATCGGTTTTCGAGGCAAAGTTATTGTGCATTGTCGGCTTTGTGTTACTCTACAATCACCAATATGCTAAGAGGCGTACGTTTACAATACATACGCAGCCGTTTGAATGCACTAAGCACGACCTGTAGGGTAAAACAGTGCATGGACGCTCTATACTCAAGTATTTCGACATTTTCACAACGATAGACTAAAATGTCAACCATTGTGCTAAGCATCTGTTTAGTCGTGTTTTTGGATAGCACGCACAGGAGAGAGGTCTTTGGAGGTCGGGCTCTCTTGTAGTGAGAGTGTACTGAAAATAACAGTTTGTATTGGAAACAAAGCAAAGGAGGGTGCATGGTTGTTTGGACTCTAGTCTGTCCTACTCGTCAAAATGTTTTAAACAACTGCTCATATGAAAGCTGAAGCTATAATGACATTTCAACGTCTGTTCATTGTAAATAAATCAGCGGACCTCTGTGGTGGCCTGAAATATTCCTCGTCAAACTGGAATAACTTGTGCTACGCTCATCTTTAGCGTTTGAGTATAACTTAAATAAAAGCATTGAACAATTCTTTGCACCCCAGTCACACTATCACATAACAAGGCTTTACAGACATGGTGTGTGCTACAATAGAAATAACTATAGAGTTTTTATCTGTTTCCCCAAAATCTTGTGATAAATTGCATGATTATTGGTATAGAAAGGGTAACAATGCTTTGGCTCTGCGTGGGGGCCGCCAATCAATTCAATTCAAATGGCAACAATGAATCGTACAAATGTCAAGACATGCTTCAAGAAAGCATTTCTAACGTTACTGTGTTTGTCTTTTCTTTTTTTAGACTGGTGATCGCACTTGTGTCCACTAATGGAGCATTTCCAGGGAGCGTGGAAGTCTTTGAGTAACGGTTTCAGTATGAAGGACTCCGGGTTTGAGAGCCCCTGCCTTTCTCCAACCATGGTCCAAAGCTTCCCGTGCCAGCGTCGCTCCTCAGATGACAGTAAGATGCCTGATTCCAAGACGAGCGGCACTATCCGAGTCTACCTCCCCAATCAACAACGCACTGTGGTGAGTTCACTTTGTTTGGAGGTGAAACATGCAGTAACAATAATTCTTTGAAGTCTAAATTTGGTCACTATTTTGTTGGCCAGATGTGGCTCAGAACTCTAGTAAGGTGTTTGTTTCGACAGGTAAATGTGCGCTCGGGTATGACTTTGCACAGTTGCCTGTTTAAAGCCTTAAAGGTCAGAGGTCTGCAGCCTGAATGCTGTGCTGTGTTTAAATTGCAACCAGCGCAGGGAAGGTAAGCTGAAATTGCTGATGTTTTGGGACCAAAGACCTCAAGTCCTTTTTTCTTACAAGGATTTTGTCTCTTCATTACAGTAAGAAGCTACGAATGGATTGGAACACCGACTCCACCTCTTTAATCAGTGAAGAGCTGCTTGTGGAAGTTTTAGATCACGTTCCCCTGACAACGCATAATTTTGTGAGTACTACCATAATTCTTAACACATTTTAACAGGAACAATCGTATAATTCTAACTAACATCTGTTACTTACAGGTCCGGAAAACCTACCTGAAGTTAGCATTTTGTGATATTTGCCAGAAGTTTCTTCTAAATGGTTTCCGTTGTCAAACATGCGGCTACAAATTTCATGAACATTGTAGCACCAAAGTACCCACAATGTGTGTCGACTGGAGCAATATAAGACAACTGTTGTGAGTATATATCTTAGATGTTAATCTAATTAGAAGAATGTAGACTAGTTATGGTAAAATAAGATCTCTTAACACTACCAAGAATGGCTTTGTGTGCTCGGAGGAGGGCAGTATTTCTATTAATCAGGTGATAAACAACACCTTTTGCAGATGGTTGCGTTTGAAACTTTTACCTGTGCCTGTGCACTACCTTGAGGATGTCTTGTTTCAGGTTGTGTCCAACACCAGGTGAGGGCAGTGCACCATCTCTTCCACCAATGACATTTCGAAGAATGAGAGAATCCTTAACAAGGTTTCCAAGGTAACCAAACATGTGTCTGTAATTCCTTTACATTGTCAAGATATTTTGAAAATGTAAATATCTAAATCCATAATAAGTGTCAGTCTAATTTTGGAGTAATCTTGATCGAAGCAAATTCTGTTCTTAATTTCTTGCTCAGTTTTATGGGGCTGACATTTCCAAAGCTGACGTAATTGAAAGTGTGAAAAGGCTTTTGTTTCAGAAGCACTTTACAATGATTTAAAAAGCACTTTGGGCATTTCTAAATGCTCGGGCCAAGTATCGAGTAGTTCAAGGAGTTTTGAAACATACTTTGGCAATTTTGGCAAAAGTGGGTTTGTTTTCTCAGGCAATCTTTCTATGGTTTTGAGTTTACAGTCAAACAATGGCAAAATTATGTAAATACCCATCATCATATAACATTAGTGGCAGGTTTATTGGAAAACATTTGGCAGTTTGAACATGTTTTTACCATATATGTTCTATACAGTATACAAAATCATCTCACTGATTTGTACTATATGTGTCCTCTTGAATAATAGTCGATTGTGTCACTGTTAGCGCACACAAAAAAAAACCACTACGCTGAAACAAAACTTGCTCAATATTTTACACTCGTCTGCCCTGACAGCTCTGCTCACAGATACTCTACACCTCATGCCTTTAACTACAATACGTCCTACGCACCTTCAGGAGGCGCTCTTTCACAGAGACAGCGCTCCACCTCCACACCAAACGTCCACATGGTCAGCACCACCTTGCCAGTAGACAGCGGCGTGATCGAGGTATCTTTTATACACATCACATGGGCTCCCTCAATACTCCCCTAGTAGATAGTCACTGTGAAAATATTTCATGACTGTGAAATCTTTTGCGGTATGTGAATCTCAAATATTTTCATCTACTCATCTACATTCTGTCAAAGAGTAACTAAACCCTAAAGCAAAATGAACATCCTTTAGGTTAAACAGTGGCTACTGCAGTAGTAGCAGTCACAGGCTCCAATCTCATTGGCCCTTGTCACATTTAGATACCTGTGACACACCTGTAGTGAATCAGGAGCTTGATTTGAGATCATGGCTCACTCCACATTCACCCCAAACCTTCACCAAGCCCCTCTGTCTCTACCAGGCACTGCCCATTTATGTAGCATTTTTAAAATTTTGGTTGTGGATTTACAATAGATCTGATCAAGTTGTTTAGTTCCATTTTAAGTTATCTGCCTGGGTGGGTTTTAGCCAGTTATTATCTCCATGGCATCTCATTTGAGTGATTTTACAATACAAATGCAGTAAGTTCCCCCTGCCCAACTCCACTCATTCAAACGTGCTGTTCGTCAGTGTTCATTTCACCCTTACCAGTTTTGCACTTTGGCATTCTTCTTGCTAGCTATCCTCAACTTCTTCTGTCCCTTTCCCTTTCTTTATATTGTGCCCTGTTGGGGAGTAGCTAGACTGCCTGAATACCTCCTCCAGCTCCTGGTGTCATAGGTTCTGGTTCAAGAGGAAAGTAGGTATAGTGCACTTCTCCCAGTCTTTTGCTGAGGCCTCGTCAGAGATTTCTGAAAAGGTTAGAAAGCAACCCGTCTGGGTGGCATGCTGTATAAACTAATAGAGATGTGAAGGCATGAGTAACAGCATTGAATGCAGGTTTGTAAAGCCCTTATGTAAAATAATAATACTAGTTTTGTCTCTACAGGGTGCCATGTGTGATCACAACTCGGGTAAGTGTTACTTTGCTGCACAACTGTCAGGCCATTATACACAGAGTACTGAATGTGTTACTAGTACTGACCTTATTCCAATACACAAGCACTATATCGATGAAAAAATGACAAATATTTCCAAAGAATTCTTCATTTACATATTTATTTATAGCAGACCTTCTCACACTGTGCCTACTTACTGTCGATAATTATCTCATTATCAATTTCTCAATTTATGCTCTTGCAGCGGGTAGTTCCCCCAACCAGAGCCCCACTGGCTGGGCCCAGTCCAAAATCCCTGTTCCTGCCCAGCGCGAGAGGGCCCCCTCCCTCAACACTCAGGAAAAAAATAAAATTGTACTACATTTTCTAATTATTTATTTTGTAATGTGTAAATGCATATTTCTTAACTATTACGTTTATACCTTTATGCTCCGGCAGAGACCTCGAGACAAGCGGGACTCCAGTTACTACTGGGAGATCGAGGCTACTGAAGTTATTCTGCACTCCTGCATTGGTTCAGGCTCTTTTGGAACTGTATTTAAAGGGAAATGGCATGGTATGAATTCACAACACACTTGAACCTCATTGGCGTTTGTAATTATATCGGCGAAACAACGGCATGTTTTTGTGACAGGTGACGTAGCAGTGAAAATCTTAAAGGTGAAGGATCCCACACCAGAGCAGTTCCAGGCTTTCAGAAATGAGGTTGCTGTTTTGCGGTGAGCTTGTCCTCTGTAGTTATCATACACCCTTGCATTTTCATGTCAAACTATTATCTTATCTCTGTTTTGTGATTTCCGCTACCCTCTGCGTCTGCTTGCAGGAAAACGCGTCACGTCAATATCCTGTTGTTTATGGGCTATATGACAAAGGACAACCTGGCGATCGTGACGCAGTGGTGTGAAGGAAGTAGTCTTTACAAACACATTCATGTTCTGGAGACAAATTTCCAGATGATCCAGCGTATAGACATCGCCAGGCAAACTGCACAGGGCATGGAGTAAGTATGGATATGTGAACAAAAGTAATGAAGTCATCGGAATCATTATTGATATGGCAACTCTGTTTGTAGCTACTTGCACGCAAAGAACATCATCCATCGTGATATGAAGTCCAACAGTATCCATTCTGAACAATACTTTTTCAGTTTCTCAAAGTGTGTTGAAATATTTATGCTTTAGCGTACCACCACGTTTTTGCTGTGATTCCTTAATGGGCATGCAGATATCTTTTTGCATGATGGGCTAACTGTTAAAATAGGGGACTTTGGTCTTGCTACAGTAAAAACAAGGTGGAGTGGTTCACATCAAGTGGAGCAGCCTACGGGCTCTATACTCTGGATGGTGAGTGGAGTGAAGAGATGATTCCCAAAAAGTCATTACAGATTATATATGTAAGTGTACGTGCATATTTTTCAGGGCCCTGAAGTTATCCGAATGCAAGATAACAATCCCTACAGTTTCCAGTCTGATGTCTATTCCTATGGGATTGTGCTGTTTGAACTCATGACAGGAGAGCTCCCATATTCTCAGATAGCAAACAGAGATCAGGTAAATTTATGTAATTGTTGTACAGTTGTCCAGAGCAAACCCATAGTTGTAAACTGTCTAAATAGATTAGTATGTATTTCTGTGTATTCAGAGGTTTATGTATAAATAGCATTTTATTGTGTAGATTTCACAAATCTGGTATAATCTCTATTTAACCTAATTTTCTTCTTTTTTTTAACAACAATGACTTCAAAGCGTTTATATCAAGTAATATCAAAAACAAGACACATGAGGTTGTTATTATACTGTACATTCTTCTGCTACATGTGACAAAGGATAAGCCAATAGTCAGTAGAAATCCACTGTGGATTTCTAAAAGGTTTGTTGAGCTGGCCTTAGGCCCAGTTAGATGGGTGCCCTGGAGCCACTGGTCCAATTTTAGATTTAGTAACACAATCCTGGAGGTGTATGAGGAAAAGGGGTGCAGGAGTGTGTGTGCCTGTGGTTAAATGTACCTTCACACGCTACAAGACCTGGTTTGGATTGTGTCTGGATCCTTGTTTAATCCAGTTCATGCTGTCTGCCCTCAAACAGGACAGCGTGTGCCTCCTAGATGTTTTGACCCACCACAGTGACATTTAAGTTCAGATAACCTGGCAGGCACATGGAGTACTCTTAAGGCCTTTATTTCTACGTCATGTTTTCATCACATTATTTTTGCAGAAGGGTCCTTACTGTTGGTCTATTAACAGCTACTCTCTCCTGTCAGATTATTTTTATGGTGGGCAGAGGCTATCTATCCCCAGACCTCAGTAAGCTCTACAAGAGTTGTCCCAAAGCCATGAAAAGGCTGGTAGCTGACTGCATCAAGAAATCCAAAGATGAGAGGCCTCTATTTCCACAGGTAATCATCCGCTTATCATAGCTGTATATGAGACGCCCAGTAAGAAGTATTTTACGTTTGTCTGGTGCTTTTCTCATTTTCTTTATTTTATTTCAGATCTTGTCGTCCATTGAGCTCCTTCAGCATGCTCTTCCTAAGATAAATCGCAGTGCCTCCGAGCCGTCCCTGCACAGAGCCTCTCACACTGAGGACATCAACACGTGTACTCTGACCTCCACCAGGCTGCCTGTTTTTTAAACTCTTCAATCACCTCATCCCCTTTAACTTCCAAAAAAGGCAATACACCCAAAGGTATACAGAAACCACCACAGACTTATGATAAACAATGCAGCGGACATCTGATGTGGATTGAGGTTTTGGGTTGGGGATCTACAGGGAGAAATGCAACAGAGATTAACTATGAAGACAAACTGAACTGGATCAACAGATGATGGTGCCTTACATTGTGCCTCTACTGTTAATACAGATCATTGGTTATGGATTGTAAATATATGCACAACACAAATGGACTTTGGGATTGAGGCCTGTGTCGAGAACTGTCCTTGTTTTTGATCGTACGTCCGGTGGAGGAGACACAAATCCTGCACAAATTCACATCTTGCTCTTGACCGAACTGAAGGATGTAGTCCATGTAGTTGCACAGAAGTAGTTGATTCTTGCATTGTCTTAAATGAAACGGCGGTAGATAATGTACGTGTTTTAGTTGTTAGTGTTTTTGGGTCTTTTTATGGACATAATTAGTGGAGCAGTACGGACAACTTCAAATTTGCACATTTTTGCAAAAAGCAATCGTTATAAAACTGACGGTTGTATCATCGTAAACACAAACCCACACACTCACATCAGTCTGTACTTTATCATGAGCTGGACTTTTGCTGTCTTAAATATTTAAATCACATGGAGACTAACGTGTATTATGTCTTTCAGGAGGTTAAACATTATATTGTATAACTTGATGAGGAAGTTCTCTATTCACTATTTTAATAAAATTAAGTTAATTTTTTGTGCCAAAGTACATTGTACAGATTTGGGAGTTATTGGGTACTACCTGGCATGCACTAGTAGATTTCCTTTGTGGGTTTTTGACATTGGAATATTATGTCTTCTCTTGTTCTTGGTCTAACTGTGAAGTCCCACAGATTTACAGGAGTTGGTGGTGAGGTGTAATGTTTACTGTAGAAGTAGCAACGCAGTGCGACCTCACAGGGGAGTGTGCAGACATGCCACCAGGGGCCTCCACCAGGGACTCCATCATTGGCTCCTGCTGCAGTGAGCGCCACTGGCAGGCTCAGTGGAACAGTCATTCAGAGAGAGATGTATATTCTCTTTAATGTAAACAGCCAACATTTCACTGCTGCAGGACTGAACCAGCCTGACTTGGTTCACTCCAAAGTGCAAATATACATTTTGTAAACACCACAAATCTTGACCAAGATCCAAATATAGGTTACCATATTTTACCACAGTAACTATTTGAGTCTTGAATAGTCAGTTGCCCATATCAATACATAAAAGCACTTATTTATATGGTTGGTTGCAGAGGCCATGTGTAGTAGTGCATCAGTAATGCTTTTGTTTGTGTGCGGTTCAGCTTGACTTTAATCCACAATAGCGCCATCTTGTGGGTGATCTTTGCTTGAATGTACAGTATAACGTGAGATTGGCACTTCATAACGGGACACATTCAACAAACTAATTCATTACCTGCAAAGAACAAGACTTGTCTCACCAGCGGTCATTTGCCAATAACATCACACACAGTACAGCCACGAACGGATGATGTAAAACACGCTTCATTTTTCCTGTGTCTCCCACTGTGCAGAAATATGTATGTGCAGAAATTATGTAATTTTGACACAAATTAAGTGTAGGTGTTGTCTCCACCAGATGGCAGCAACGCACACTCATTTAAATACTCATTATGTAAACGCTAAAGTGCATTAATCTTAACATTTATAACAGCATTTTAAGGTTTTTTTTCTCTGTTGGCACTGTTTAAGCACATGTTTTTCAGCAGATGGTAAGTGTAGCCAGACCCCATGGGGCATAAGTCTTGTGCAGCAGCTTGATAGACAGCTGGGAGGAAACTGGAAACTTCCATTCAAGTCAGTAAGAGTAATAAGATTTAAGTATTATTTGTATTTAATTGCAATAATACACAAAACTAACACATATTGCAAAGTAAGCTTTATTGCCAATGACAAAGATGGTATTTTGATTTATTGTTCTCTGATCTTGAACAGTCTGGCAGCACAAATGTCCCTCAAAATCTTTACACAACCATTTCACATGTATTCACACTATTGCCACCCATGAACATTTACTAATTAGTCATTCAACATATTCACCAAATCAGGGCCAGATCATGCAGTTATTACTGAAAGGAGAACTCATAGACATGTCTGTCTTGAATAACAATGTCATGGCATATTTCCTGGTAAAAAGAACAACACTCATAAAGCCTCAAGCATGGCTTTTACAAGGATACGCTCACGGATACAATGGCACTTAATACACCTCTGAGCTTAAAAACGGCACACACATTTTATACAACTAATTTGGCTGCCATTTAGCTGTTGACTGTTTAGCACTGGCTTCCAGACTGGAAAACAAGGGGGGATTTGGTTAAGAAAATCATACTGGTGTAAATACATAGACTTGACTATAGCATTTTGAATGGATTACGTGGAAGATCTGATTTGTGAGTCGTTATAAAGTAAAAAAACATTCATATTGCACTTTCCATCAGCTCGCACACGTGTAAAAAGCTCAAATAAACCCTTTAAATGGCAGTAACAAGCGCTAGTCCACAGTAAACCTCCGAGCACCTGTTGTCATGGCAACACCACAATGATGGCCGACATCCATTGTGAGGGATGACTGTGGAGACTGTTTTCACCAATTATCATCCTTTTTATCACCAGCCTCTCAATATCACCAAACACAATCAAACTATGAAAAACAAAAAGGTAATCTCAGTTCACATTTTGCAACTGTATTCAACTGAAATGTATTGGACCACGTTTTAGACCAGTCTGTGAAAAGCTGTCATTTCTAGTCGTCATTCTTGTATATACATAAGTGCAGAAAATGTAATAAAAACAAAAAAAAAAACTATCTTTGGTTCAAAATGATAGAAATACATTGAGATGTTTTACACAGACATATTAGATAATATATATATATGATTAGTATTAGTAAACTCTGTTAATATAGATAGAAACTTGTATAAGCAGTTCTCTTATGTGTACAGTAAAATACACTGTGGGTCTGCATGTTAATGAATGAGTGAAGCCTGTAGCGTTTCTTAACACGTTCACAAAAGCATGAATTACACGGAACACATTTAGGTTGAAAACGATAGAGATGTTACATTAACATCCCACTTGACCAGACGTTTGACTTTGACCTTCCATCACCAATCATGCAGAAATAATCTACCCTATAAAAATAATCACGACTACATCCATACATACACACACACTGTACACATATACATATACTTCAAAGTGCACCATAGTCCACAGTTTCAACAATATATAAATACTAACTGAAAGGGATCAAAAAGCAAATAAAAATCCATAGGTGGGTCACACCAAGAGCACACAGCAGCACTGAACTTAGTGTAGGCACAATCTGCATTTTTACATCGTCAACAAACAGACCTCAACCAAAAGGATCAGCAAAGCAAATAAAGCGACCTATACAAGCACACAAACCTATAGGTAGACAGTACATTTTATCACTGCATAGAGTTAAAAACACAGTCTGGCAGTTAGCTGTACCACACTAATGTCACCTGATCTATCCACACCCCACTCATTTGTACTGCTTAATATGGTACGTTACAGGAGCTCCATCTTTTCCTGGGCAGCTCAGTTGGCCTGGACAGGCTTTGGTCCCACAGCGACACCATTGCAGTCAAGAATATACTGCAGACAACCTTGAGGTGGATGCCCCGCACTGTCTTTTGTGGGCTCGCCGACAGTCTCGCCTTTCAGACCAGTTCCCTAGAAGATTAATGAATTCATGAGGTCTGAAATAAGGACTTTTATAAGATGTGTTGTGGGGTGGGGTGTATTACCTGTGATGGCTGTATAGTAGTGGGTCTCTGTGGAGCATTGGCTTGTTTCTCTGCTAATTTGTTCATCGTGTCAAGTACCATATCAGCGATGAGTTGTCTGTCTTCAGCCTGGTGCTCTCCCACCAGCGGCATGGAAGAGCCCACCACCTGTAGACAATAAAAACATTGTAAATGAAATGTTATATATTTGTGTATAACAAAAACATGCACACAGACTATTATTCTTACCTCCGTTATATAATCTTTGCCATCTTTTCCATGTATGGCTTTGATGGCACAAATTTCCAGACCTCCGAAAAGCTCTGAGCAAGTGTCAACCCAGAGCTGGTACCTGAAAAACGGGTGTGATTCATATGTCAAATAAATGCATTGATTAAACAGTGCTCCTGGGCTACAGTACTTACCTGGCCGTCATTGCCACTTGTTCAAGCATTGCTGAACCTGTATTAGTTTTCCAATTCCCAGATATAGACGTTCTCCTAACACGTACAGATCATAATAATGACAATACATAGCTATCAATAGACAATGACTTGGGTTATACATACATGTAGGCTTTGTAGTCATTTCCAATCTTCTGAATTCGGATGTCGTACTTTGATTCAATGAGAGGTTCTGTTGTAGTGTATGTCTTGGTAATAGCCACAACACTTGCTATGTCCTGAAATTTACTGTGATTGTCCACTTTAACCTAGACATATAGACAGATTTGATTTTATATAGTTACATTCTTGAGCCACTCTCAAATTACAAATAGTACAGGGGTGTCCAAACTATGCCCCGGGGGCCAAATTCGGCTCACAGAGCAATTGTTCTCAGCAGGGATGCATTTGTTGGCCATACCGAATCCGTAAGAAATCATCGTAGAATTTATTAATCCATAAATATTAGTTTTTTATTTTCTTTCTCTGACTAAATATTAGAAGTGA
>JAVQKC010196253.1:0-12322 GCA_036025475.1 Philypnodon macrostomus | reverse complement strand
CTGTTTTGAGTTCTCATCAGTCAATGTGGGAGGCCCTCCCCTGCACACTGTGGTACACTGGAGATGTGCGGATAATGAATGGAGATAGGACTGTATGGTTTCATGTGGAGGGAGTCAACCTACTGATCTGAGATCAAGATACATGTCTGTATGTGGGGCATATTTTCATCATATCATCATCGTATCATGTGATACTGTGGAGCAATTGATGCATCATTTTATTAATTTAATAATAATAATAATAATAATAATAACACCTTTCAGGACACACAAAGCACTTTAAATTAAGTTTGTTACTCACTCCACAGTCACACACTGTTGGTGGTAAGAATTCTGTGCCTAAAGCCTCTCCAACCACCACCAAACACCAATCACACAACCACATTCATTCATTCATTCATAGGCAATGTAGGTTAAGTGCCTGGCCCAGGGACAGTATGTGCTTGGGCAGGGATTTGAACCGGTGACCCTCTGGTTGCAGGGCGAGCGCCTACCCACTATCTCAGTATTTTTTTTTGCAGTGAGCTAATGAAAAAATAGAGCATCTTGAAATGTGAAATAATCCATGTGAGTTGAATGCACAAGATTTCGTTGGACTGATCTATTTAAGTAAATACAATTATTTTTTTATAATTCTTGTGAATGATTACTGCACAATTTATAGAGCAGGTGGTCATAATGGTATGCCTGATTACAGTATATTCTAATGTGTCTAATGTTATAACCAGTGCTTCTCTGTTGTGTTGCAGCCCCTGTGTTTGATTATGAAGACATCCCCTCTCCTCTGAGTGAGTCTGAGAACACCATCACAGTTCTGCTGAAGCCTGCCCTGGGACGAGGAGCTCCTGTCAGGTACGACTAACAGACATCAATATCATTCTGTTCAAGTCTTCTGCACGCTGCGTAGGTATTAATAGCCAGTCAAAAAACACCTACTTGACCAATAATATAAGTACGTTTCTTTAAAATATCCCTAAGATCCTGTTCTATGATGTAAAGTGGGTCATCTGTCAAAATTATTAGTTTACTTTAGCCCCTCCCCTGGCCTCTCTATGGCAACATCAGATCAGAGTTTGTGGGATACCACTTTGACCAATAGTAGTACAGTTTTACTTTAGCCCCTCCCCTGGCCTCTACAGACAAGTTAATTTACATCATAGAACTGGGTCTGATAGTCAAAAAGTCAATTTTTAATTTCTTAGTGTAGGAAACTTACAGCCAATACCTTTAAAGCCAAGTTATTATACACGGACAGGCAGCTGAAGTGGTCAACTGGGGGCCCACTATCAAGACGTATGTCAGTTTGCCCTTTAGCTGCCACATATCTACCAGTCTGCCCTACATCAGCTGTGGCAACAGAAGTATAGCTACATTACTACATTACTATACATTGCAAGGTTTGGCAACATTGGTTGGATGAAATGAACCATCAACCTCTGATTGGTTCAATAATATTCTTAAAAGTTTACCACGTGAAGGATTAACATAAATTCTCCAAGGAAATCAAGACATTCTTCAGAATTTGGAAACCCTTGCTAGATTATATTGGAGAAAACACAGCTAGAATCATCATGAAAGGTGTTGCCTCTGTATGAGCTGACCTGTACGTCTCAAAAAAGGTGCTGACCCCAAAGCATGTGTGTATGAGTATGTGTGTATATGAAATGTTAGTGACTGATTGTGTTAAGAGTCATGGGTGATGGGTGGGAGTGGGAGGGTGGGTATCTGTTTATCCGATTATGTATTATTATTTTCATGTTCTGTTACACACTAATATGTACAGGAAATGATAACGATGTAATTAATGTTTGGATATCATCACTATGTATTGCAATTAATGTATATTTAATAATAAAAGTAAACCAAAACCAAATAAAAACAGAAACAGAGGAAAACAAAACAGAAGTATAGCTTCCACAAGTGTATTGCTGTGTGTGAATTGTGCACACCGTTGTAAAGCAGTTGAATGTCTAGAAAAGTGCAATTTCTTACCCCTGACTTAGCCCCCTGTGGCTAGATTTACAGAAACCAATCTAAAGCGTCTATATGCAGGATTAGATTGGTTGTATCTGTTAAAAAAGTTCACCAGACTTTTTGTATTTCTGACAATTACCATCTTTCGAACCTTGTTAGTTAGTGGCCCGTTTGAGCCGGTGTCAGAGTGAAAGCTGACAAACAATGGCAGCCAATACATCTCCTGCCAACCAATCACAGACTGACAGTTTGTCAGGCCTGTCACTGTAACGAGGGCAACAGGAACACTGGTGTGAGGGAAATGAAGGACAACTTTGAAGGAAAAAGAACAGCTTTAAAATGGTAAAGTTGGAACCAGATATTGCAAGCAGCCATCTTAGACACAGACATACTTTTGACAAGGAGGTAATACTTATCGCTCTTGTTTGTATGTCTTTAAGCAACTTCAAGCAAACTCTACTGAACGGATTTAGATGCAATTTTCTGGGAAGGTCAGGAATGACACAAGAAAAAATTGGTTCGATTTTGATCCGGATCACCATACTGCAATGATTTGGATGAAATTTCCAGGAAAATGGATGGTCCGGCTTTATCCGTTTTTAACCTTTGCACTATTCTCTATAAATTCTAAATCCTGGTCATTAATCATATTATCAGCCATCCTTTCCTGAAGACACATGAGATGACAAAAGGTCAGAGAATAGTCTGTGATGTAAATAGGACTCCGTGTCAGTTCTAATGACCAGTATACATATTCAGATTACCCACAGTGACATTTGAGGTGGACTGTGGGCTGGAATAATGAGGACAGGGGACAAGCACATTCAAAGAGCCGTGGCTCTTGTATTGATTAACATTCTAAACAGCTGAGTCAAAGTCTGATACAGAGGGATGTGTATGTTCATATCCTGTGGTGATGTCAGGAGCATCAGCTACAAGTGCCCTTGGGCAGACTAACAGAAACCTCTCCAATCATCACCAAAGACACCATTAAAATCACACTCACACTTTCAGCCAAAATGTATAAACTGTCTTGCTCATGGACATTTCACAGCCTATTTTGGATACATTTAGGTATGTTGTCCAACATTAAACACAATAAGAATCTAATACAAGCTGTTTTGTGGATAGCAAACACTCTGATTAGACAATATCAGAACAAACCATCAGGGGTTTCCATAAAATAAAAAATAAAAATAAAATCCAACCTTCTTCTGAGACCTTGACACCCTCATTGCCGAACACACATCTTCTCCAATCAGATATGATAGTAGTAGCAACATTGTTTCTCTGGGTTTGTTTGTTTACAGTGCAGGAGCACTTTCTAGAGAGGAGTGATTTACCCCCATTTGTTACATCTTATAGGTGAATCCCATGGTCAATCCGTTTTTAGCTGTTGGAGAGGACTATTATAGCTCAACATAATTAATAACTCAAACAAGCCTGAATGAAACAAAACATAACTTTGTGTGTTTGAGGTAGAAGCAACAATATATTACGGTTAAAAGCTTTTAGATTTTTAGAGCAAGATTTTGGGAAACTTGCAATAAAAAGCTTTTTTCTGTGTTCCAGTGCGTACCAGGTGGTGGTGGTGGTGGAGGAAGATGGCTCCCGACAAGTGAAAAGGAGAGAGTTGGGCGGTGTGGACTGTTTCCCTACCCCCAACTCCCACAGCGAGGCCCAGGCCAAACGCTCCCCACACTACTACACCGCCGAACTGGCCCCCAGCAGTCTGCCCGAGGCCACGCCCTTCACTGTGGGGGACAACCACACCTATAACGGCTACTGGAACAGCCCCCTGGACCCCACCAAGAACTACCTCATCTACTTTCAGGCCTCCAGCAACTTCAGAGGGGTGAGGGTCATCTACTTTTAGTAATGTGAAAATTGCTTAGGCAGGTTTGAAGACATGCTTATGATAGGCGATATGGAAGAAATGTAATATCACCAAGCCAAGCTTTTTTTATGAGTTTTATGAGTTATTGTGAGTTTTAGCTGACTTTGCATTTTTGTCCCGTACACAGACGACTACTGCTCTTAAATTATCCATAAAAAACAAATTCAATGTACATTCGATCCAATGTTTCATCATAATATTTTAAATTATTCGTTTTCACTGGTATTGTTTCAAAATGATGGTGAGGAGCAGAGCATAACTGTAGCTCGATTCACCAGTCTTCCCAGGGTTAGCAGATCATCATAACTTCAGATTAAAATACAATCTTTTATCACCCACCTCAGTAGGTTACCCATTAACCAGAAAGTTGGTGGTTTGATCTCTGTCTAGTAGTAATGAAAGTGTGGAATATGGAGATAAAAAAAATCGTATTGTGGTATGAAATTATGACAATCTGCTATCTGCATTCATTTATGCTCCAAGGTAATGTTTTCAGTAGCCATCTGTCTTTCCATCCAACTGTTAGCAACTTTGCACAGAAACTATTAAATGAATGTGGATGAAATTTTCAGAGCAGGTCAGGAATGAAAGAAGGAACAATTGATTCAATTTTAGAAGTGATCTGTAGAAATGAGCTGCCTTGGCGGAGGTCTGCACTCTCCAAGGGCTAGTTTTTACTGTAATGCCAGTGTTCATATTAATAAAAAAGGGGGAAAAAATCCTTCAGTAACATCAACTCATTCCAATACATCTGACAGCAAACATGTAAAATCTCAGACACTCATGATTATGCCATCAACAAATCAGTTAAAATTATATCATGGTTACATTAAGTTGCACATATTTCTTCATTCATTGTAATCCTCCGTGTTAAAAAGCCTGTGTGTCGTACAGGAACACATATTCTGCATGAAACCAAAACTTTTTAATTTTACGTTTGTTATGTATTTTTTATCCCACTGGAATCTTCTCCGCATTACTTCTAAATTAAACACCAACAAAGAAAAACAGCTTTGTTCTTCCCACCGCCTCCTCAAAGACGTGACACACGCCGCAGCAGTGCATTCTGGGAGCTTCAGGAGATAATTACTTACAAAGACAATGGAGCCCGGTGTTTGTCATATTCCCTACCACTCAAGGATGGCTCTTTGTTTCTTTGGGGAAAATCAAACATCACATTCTCAGTTTCAAATGCTCGGAAAAGCGACTCCGGAAGCAATTAGAATGTGGTGTGAATAAAGGAATGTGCTGGAGGTGATGCAGTAAAAGCAATGGCTCTTTAAAACCTACGGCCCAAAGGAGCTTATCTGCCTGGAGCTTTTCTTCTCAATGTCAGAGGCGGGGTTTCAGAGGGGGGAGGGGCCTAGGGACAGTGGCCAATGAATGTTTGGAATATTTAACTGGTTCTACCCATGAATGTATTATAAATTATAGTGAGTAGCAAGATGGCCGCCATTGATTTCAATATATTGTGGTCAGTGGCGTACGGGGTCAGAAAATTTTTTTACATCCCCGTTATGGGAGCCGCCATTTCCGCGTTACGATGGCCTTTTCCGTGCTTTGTGCCCAACATGAGCAGTCGGTGCCTTTCACAACGAGGACGAGCAGGCGCACTACAGCCCTTGAGCCTCTTTTCTTAGTATAGTATATGATATATATATATCATATACTATATGATGTGAAAATAGAGAATAAACCACCACTAAATCCAACGATGTTCTCAGCTGTAGGTGTCCTGACAGCTGAGCACCAGGTGTTTATTTTTACAGTGCGGTCAAAGGGAAAAATATTTTATTGGGCCCAGGGGAATTTCTCGCTGCAGTACCACCGAGTGGCCACTACGCATATTGGCACAATAGAGCCATGGTTCTACCCTGGAAGGCGGCTAAGCTAAACAAAACAAAGTTGCCAGGCTGTATACTAGCTAGGATTCAACTATTTGCAACCAACAAACAGAAACAAATAACGTTTCTTGTAATAAAACTTATGCAAAAGATACAACTAGGACAATGTAGCTAGCTTCTGCCGTTAGTCTTCTTGAGAACTGCAGTTGAACCATCTTACTCTCCTCCAACCATTCATGTATTTAGCAGCTCACTGTGGGCTGTGGGCCATTGAACTGAAATGGTAATGTCTTTGGAGTAGTCTTCACAACCTTTGGCACTATTTAACTTAACTCACAAACCCACAATTTTCTGATTCAGATCATTTTCATTGTGCTACACAGTTAGATTTTCCTAATCGTGTGGCTCTGCCCTATTTTACACTGAATCTTGATTTGGCTAAGAAAAAAACAGGCAAACAAACCTATTTGACAAGATGGATGCAACACTGGGGCTTGTCTACAGCTAAAGTTATCACTAGCCTCAAAAGTTCATTTATACTTATGTAATTAATGACTTACCCCAAAAGCTGTGGCTATACAGTCCCATGCCCTCTCTGTGTATAATCCTGGTAACACGTGCCTGAGGTTGTAATCAGCTAAACTCCCTCGTACAGCAACGCCGACGTTGATGTTTATTTCACCGCTACGTGCTTCTGTGCTTTTATTTAGAAAGTTAAGTTTTATTTTCAGAACTCCAGGCCTATACTTCCTGTTTTGCCACCATTATCTCGGGATATTGACATGGAAACTGGAAGAGTAGTTCGTGAGCCACGCCTGAAAGTCCTTGGTGTGAATTGCCACTGATTACAATAGAGAGCAGGCTCCGCGCCGCTCTCCTCTTGGTGTAAATTGGGGGTGAGACACATGCCGGGCATAAGAAGCCACCACACATTTCCAATTTAACATTGGAGAGTGTTTTGGGTTAACGGGTTTTGACTCCAATCTCCTAACACACGATCATAATTACCTCTAAACACTGATTCAACTTCCTTATTGGTTTCATGACCCTTTGTCTCTGGGATAGAGGTGATTGAAGAGTGTCCATTCGCAAATTTAAATTATTCCTGACCACACAAAATGTCCTCCAGACTCTGACCCTCTGGACTGAAGATCACACAGGCCTCTGTTCTAATGTTATTATGCGTAGGTCTGTGGTCCTTGCCGCTGTTTATTAGTGTTTTGATGAGAGCAGGTCAAATGAATGATCTTTCTTCTGCTCTTCTGCTACAGGAGACCAGGATCAACTGCATCCGGATCGCTCGCAAAGGTAACACTTAAAAAGAGTAGTCCGTAAGTTTCCTCAAATGAGAAAAGGTTTTGGGAAAAATGCTTAAACTGACTCTCTGACCCTGGTCTGTGACGTGAAGTAGGTTGTCTGTAGTCTGTAGAGGTCAGGGGAGGGACTAAAGTAAAACTTGACTGCTATTGGTCAAAGTGGTAGCCCAAAAACTCTGATTTGATATTGACCTAGAGGTCAGGGGAGGGACTAAAGTAAAATTTGCTATTGGTCAAAAATAATAATAAGGGATTTTAAGAAACTTACAGACTACACCTTTAATATCTGTTTCTTTTCAAAGTCTACTGTCAAGTGTCATTTTCCTGTTTATCTATATATCGATATATATATTAGTTGTACACTAACACTGTGGCTAAGCTCAAAAGAAGACTGGGGCCGCAGTTTGCCCACCCCTGCATAGATAATTTTTTGTAATAACTAATTGTTTATAATGGTGGATTGAGGTTTTGATGTCATAGAATCTGCAGTGGTGACTACTTATTTGGACTGCAGCTTTTCTGATTACTTTTTTTGCCTGACCAAAGGATTATGGCATGCATTCACTGTGGCATTGTTTCGATAAGCTTCTGCACTGTCACAAGATTTATTTTGTCCAAGATCTTGTATTGATGATGGGAGTGTCAGACCAGTGAGCAAAGCCTTCTCCAGCACATCCCAAAGATTCTCAATGGGGTTAAGGTCTGGACTCTGTGGTCGCCAATCCATGTGTGATACTGATGTCTCATGCTCCCTGAACCACTCTTTCACTATTTGAGCCTGATGAATCCTGACATTGTCATTTTGTGATATGCCTGTGCCATCAGGGAAGAAAAAATCCATTCCTAAGCTCTCTATGGTGCTTTGTCTGCTTGAGTTATGGTTAGCATTAGCAGATACGGCTATACAATAGGTTCACAATCAGCAGGCCACAGTTTCAGGATTCACAATACAACATTTTCAGTTAGTGCACATTACATTTGTATATGTTATATATCACTGCAAAACACTTTCTGGTTTAGAAATAGCCCTTCTTTGTGCTAGTTTTAATAATGCAAGATATCTCATGTATAGTAAAGTCAGTAATGAACTAAGGAAGAAATAATTACTTTTTGTAGAGGACTTTTGATACGATAATGTACCATTGCGAGATACTCAGTTAGCGGATCTTTTTTTTCAGGATCAATGGCTTGCTGAGGGTGATGCAAAAAACCAAGGCCCACTTCATGTAGCTTGAATACAAATTTTAAAAAAGCCTTTATTTGTTAAGATCTTCTTTTTAAATTGCATACTGGGTAGAGTATTCCTCGTGCATGGCCGCCTAACAAACAGCCTTTTCAGGGTGTGTGTTTCAGCACTACAGAGTACCCTGAGGGTACTCTACCCAGCATGCAGTGTTTTTTTCTGCTGTTTACAACAACGTTTTTTCTTCCCAAGCACCAAAGAGCACCTTCAACACAGATGAATTATTTAACTGATACTTCCTAAGCACTTTGGACCGTTTTCTCTTCTAGTTTATCTCCTTGGTTGGCTAGCATTTCTATTATCAATTTGGGAATTGGTGTACCTAAGCTAAAATTGAGATACATTGTGTATGTAATAAATATATTTCCATGATTTTAAAGGCTATGCTATACTCTATCAAAGTTTACTAAACTGGGCTCGGGGGTCCCCTAGGGATCCACGGGAGGCCTGTACTTCAAGTTGTTAAAAAGAAATTTAACTTGAAATTACTAAAAGATGTGTAGACAATTCTTTAGGATTAATTTAGGATTAAAGCGGCTGCGGATGATTTTTGGACCTGCTCTATTGCGTGACAAAATTTTCATAAAACAATACAAACCATTTAATTTGGAACAGGCTTTGTTCCCATGGAATTAGCACAAGCGCTGTCATTATTCGGACCAACTGCTGCTGCTTTTCTGATCACAGTTATTAGCATGTGGCTATCATTGTCACCTAATGCTACAAATTATATGGCTTAAAAACAACTATAACGGACCAACATTGCTAACATGACTTCCTTGTTAGCAACGAGCTGTGTGCATGTATGTGTGGCTTTTTAGCGTCATGTCTAGTGTTTCTGATCGGTAACGAGAGACCAGACTAACATCTTTGTATAGAATAGGAATCGAATAGGAATCGAGTTGGCCAGGCTATACAGGAGATAGTCTATCTATTCCCTGAACATGCCATGGTGCTGGGAATCCTCTGCACGGGCAACACATTGAAATCTCCCAACCCAACCAGTCCCATATCTGTTATTGAGGTGTTACCAGGTTTATCTCACTTCATCCTTCTTAATCTCAGCAAGCTTTCTTTGGTACAGTGAGATTTCAGTGATATCCTGTTTCTAAATATGGCCCGGGATTTGGTGTGTGTGATCAGCAGCAGTCTGTCAGGGCCTGTAGTTTGCCAAAATATACAGTTTCACCAATCCACGGCTTATCAAAACAAAATCTGCCTCCAGCACTGCTACAAACACAATTTCTCCACTTCTTTTAGTCACAAACCCTGTACCAAACAAGCAATAAATGTTACTAGCATCCGGTTATTTTGAAAGGTTAACATGCAGGTTCTACTAATATATTACTATACTATATATACTCTACTATATATTATTGGATTTGATTTAATCCACTAAATTAAAAGTTGACCATTATGTGTTACTGCCATTGTGACTTTGGGCGATTTACTTCACCCACCTTGCCTGAATGGTTAATGTGTTAGTGTGATTAGGAAAGACAGTTGGTACGGCTACCACGTATCTATCAGTCTGCCTTAGGGGAACATAAATAACACACAAGTGTTCATAATTTTGATTTCAAAGACATCTAGATTTTCTCAATGTGCTTTAGTATAATAGTCTTCATTTCCTTCATAGTCACACATGGGTGGTGGTAAACTACTTTTTTGTAGACACAACGGCCCTGGGGCAGACTGAGAGAGATCACCACTGAACACTCCATCATGATAACTAACAAATTTGTACATTCATGCAAGATGAGATGAGTTTTGCCCAAGGCCACAATGGCAGCATAGGAAATCAAACCACCAATTCTTCAATAACCTAACAACCTCTACCACCCCAGACACTGCCACATTTTTAAATTCCATCTTTTGTTTTCTTGCTAAAAAAACACACAACATTCATGCCTGATTCTGTAAATTTAGACATAATCAAATTTTCTCACCTTCGGATGATCAGACACTGCGGGGAGCCCGGTGATTCAGAGAGAGGCAGATTTGAAGGTTTTTGGTAACACCGTGGAGGCGCTCCCACAGTACGGCGTGAATATGAGTTTGCGGGAGGAACAGCTGCTGTCATAGTGGACTGATAACCGCACTGAGCTGCAGCTAAAATCCGAAATAGACACTTTTGAAAATGTGCAGCAACGTATAGCTCTCAATGCAGGGGATTTGTGTTTACCTTTTTAGAAATCAACTTGGCTCAACTTTTTCTGTAAAGGAAGCTGGTATCAGAGGAATGACAGGTGGAAGATGGTGGCTCTATAGAAGATTATTGGTTTTATAGTGAAAGGCTTTGAGGTAGTGGAAATAAACACATGAAATTCCATAGTTGGGTCTACAATATTGTTACCAGTATTTACTGATACTGCAGTCGTGCTGGGAATCACAGGGTATCACACTATTCAATGCGATACTCATACACATGGCTCACAATACTGCACATGATAACCTATGGTGACTACTTCAACTGTATCTCACTAACAACTCTTCTCTCCCAAAATAAGAAATTAAATTAAAAGAAAAACTAAATATGTAAAGATTTTCATTTTGTGAAATATAAAAAAAATTCTGATACTGACACAGCAGCCTGCAATATCAGTATTACAATGTATGTATCCATCCATTTAATTTGGTCTCTATACAGCAACATCAAAACATGACACCATTTTGACCAATAGTAGTTGAGTTATACTCTCTCCCGGCCTCTATAGCAACATCAAATCAGTTTGTGGGTTACCGGACCACCTAAAACTCGACTATTACTGGTCAAAGTAGTAATTATGACAGATAACCTACTTTACATTAGAGGATAGTTATTCTGGATGAATGACAACCTTCACCGTCGTATTAGAGGATAGTGTCAGATCTTAGTCCACACGGAGAAAAAAGGTATAGTTTCAAAAACATCGGTCATAAAGGCGCCATTGTTTTAGAACATATCTGTGTCCACACGGGTTCACACAGCTCCACTGAAACACTATAGGGTGTATGTACGGCCTGTTGGTACCGCCATGACACTGCCGTGAAAGCACTGGGCAGCTCCATGTTTGTTGTTTGTTATTATCAGAGTGCAGCGGGTTATAAGAGGAGGAGGAGCCACAACGTTATTGTTTCTTAAACTCGTCTCCGTCTGGACAGGTTTAAGTTTCCAAATAATATATTATTTTAGGAAACCTGTAGAATACAACTTTAAAGGCCTGTTTTACATTTGTAAATTTTACAGTGTTCTTATAACATTCTTCTGAATAGGCAGGTAAATGAGCCAGTCTAAGATATTTATTTAATTCTTTCTCCTCATCCTTTACTGCCCTACACCATCATATTACAACAATGTAATGGAAGACATATATTAGAGTCAAAATATATTTTATCTAAATGAGTGCTGAACTTTTGACAAATAAATTAGCTAAATTTCGTATTTATCTATTTGATAGAGATAGTGCGCATTTAATGAATATCAATTCAAACATTTATAGACGTAAATATGCCGGATTATAGCAACAATGCTAATTTGCATCCGCAGTCCCTAGGCAGGTAACAGAACAACACAAGACATAAGAAAAGATAATAGGTCAACACATCACAACAAAAGCACATCACAATACAGCACATTACTAAGAGTTAAAAGTCAATGGCTACAAAACTGGTTTGTTTTCAATCACTGCTTGAGGTGAGTTTTGAAGGTTTGTATAAAGTGGGACACTCCCTGGTGGCAAGTGGAAGACTGTTCCAGGTATTACTGGCCTCTACAGAAAGAGCATTTTGGCAATTTTACTGAGTGGGACCTCACAGTCCCCTCAAGAGGAGGCCCTGGTCCTGAGACCGTGTGAGCCCTTTTTTTTTTTTTTAAAGAAAATCCAACATGGGAAGCCCAAGTTACTTCATTGTACATCAAACAAGCCCATTTAAAACTTAAAAAAATCTCAAAGCTCAATAAATTTTCTGACCCTGTTTATTGTTTATTGTTTACATGCATCTCTTTTTGTGAAGCCCTCTGAGGCAACTGTGTTGTGATATAGGGCTATACAAATAAAATTGAATT
>JAVQKC010196153.1:0-16309 GCA_036025475.1 Philypnodon macrostomus | reverse complement strand
GCTCATCAAGAGAATGCAGAGTGTGTGCAAAGCAGTAATCAGAGCAAAAGGTGCTACTTTGAAGAAACTAGAATATAAGGCGTATTTTCAGTTGTTTGACACTTTTTTGTTAAGTACATTTTTCCACATGTGTTAATTCATAGTTTTGATGCCTTCAGTGTGAATCTACAAAGTCAATAGTCATGAAAAGAAAGGAAACTCATTGAATGAGAAGGTGTGTCCAAACTTTTGGTCTGTACTGTGTACATATATATTTATATTTATATTATAATGACTCATTATTCAAAGATAATTTGAAACACCTTTGGGCAAAGAGGGAACCAATACCAGCGTGCAACCACACTTAAACCAGCTTGCCTTCGGAAATGAATGCAAATGCATGAAAATGTGCACCTTTATTTATATATATATATATATATATATATATTTAACACACTGTAGGACATTGTTTTAGTGCTGCCACATTCAGAGCTCTGTTGATCGGTTTTAAAGGCAGCATGCTTTTTGTGGTCTGGTCTCATTTTCCAAGTAAGGGCGTTTTAACAAACGTGAGGGTGGTGCTAACACTTGTGGTTTTGTTGTTTTTCATGTTTTAGTTTTATTTAATCACATTTTATCCACTTTTATAAAGTCATATATTGTACCCTCTTGAGGAACGTTCCCTGATCGAAAAAGAGCAAACTGAGCTATTTTTGCTTACTTAGTTTTTAATATGACAGTATGAGGTGCTGGTATCAGTTTGATTGTGGCTGGTGTCAAAGCCTCGAGCCACCACAGCTGTGATGAGAGCTATGAAACCCTTTATCTACAAAGAGGGAACGCCTTTCCTTTTGATTTGGAGTTCCTGTTTTTCTCCTGAGCGTTCAACAAAAAAATCAAAAATGTGTAACTTTTGGTAATAGCACATGTGGCCTGTGCCATGCTCTTATAAGTGCAAGTCAATTCTTGCAACATCCTTGAAAATATTGAGTCACAGATCTTTACAAAACTTTTATAACTATGTGTCCTGCACATTTTTAAATAGATTTCCCGTATTCTTATCAGCATGTTGAGTAATTCAATTTGATGTGTGCTCTAATATTAGAATAAAATGCAATATATATATTCCTACTTATTCTACTTTGATGCAATGCTGTAATATCCCTGTGGCATGAACATTTTCCTTTTTCCACAAATTTTTATCAATCTTTTTATGAATAGTATGTCTCCTCATCCAATGTCTATGGGATGATTTCTGTTGTAATGCATATACGTTATGATCAAACATACAAGCATCTATTAGATCATACATTATTGTGCACATTTACAGTAATGTTGTGTGAGAACATGTTGGTTTTGGGTGTGGTATATGTTACTACCTAACCTCTTCTGGGTTACTTCCCCATCAAAAATTTCAAGTCAGCAACAACCTCTTTCACACTCTTTCGCAGCATCCCAGCATCAGTGGCCAGGGTGAGTACGTCCTACTACGCACACCTCTACACACAAGTAAATTCATCTTCATAATCGTCAATATACATCAGCATTATTTTTTATAACCTATAAGATACTTATATACATTTTTCTTAGTTTTTCTTTTTGTTTATAGCATTTTGTACAACGTTATCAAATCAATTATCTTTTGAGCTTTTCTGCTAAAATGTTGTTGTTTTTTTCATAATAGTGATGTTTTATATTTAATTAATTTGTTTAATTGTAACATATTGTAAATTTACTATTGTTCGCGTATAATACAATCACTTCCTTTGGAAGTGATTTAAATGCCCTCTGCAGCTGTTGCTCATGCTTCACGCAGCACCATCTAAGCCTTTTAAATGATGCACTTTAAAGTTTAAATATACAGTAACTGACATCCTACAAGGCTCGACACAAAACACTAGAAAGAAACAGTATATAATATGCACCAAATATCTAATTTGCTTAATTTTCTTGGTTTCCTTGAATTTTCATAATAATTTGTTATTTTTATAGTAAAGTTGTATAGACATTTACTTTGACATTTTGTGTTAGTTTGTTCCATTTAGTAACATTTTTGCAGATTTAGTTCTAACTGGAATATCTAATAAATCTATTTGACATGCATTTCCTTTACCATCAATCAATATATTTGTGCTAAATGTCATCTTTTGTCTTTCCAGGTGTCTTGTCCAGAGAGTGGTGGTTAGTGTTATGAAAGCCTGTCTTATCGCAGGAGTTTCACACTAAACCCAGCTCTTACCATCTTCTATCCACCACCGACTACAACAACCATCTGTCTCAATGGCCGCCCTAACCTTGCCTTCATCCTGCCCCCAGATATACCACCACTTTCCTGGCTACAACAACAACAACACTCCCAATGGAACCATTATGGGACTAAGCCATGTCATCCTGCTCCATTACAACCACACAGGCCGTCTACAAAACAGAACTATCTCCAACTCTCACTCCAACATCAGCGTATCTGTGGTGGTCTTCCTCTTAGTCAGCATCTTCATCATCCTGGAGAACCTGTTAGTGCTTATTGCGGTCATTTCACGGATCCGCAGAAGCAGGCGTTGGGTGTACGTTTGCATTGCCAACATCACTTTGAGCGATCTTCTCACGGGCACAGCCTACCTGGTCAATATCTGCATGTCGGGCAACCACACTTTTCGCCTCACGCCTGCTTTGTGGTTATTCAGGGAGGGTATGCTTTTCGTTGCATTGGCAGCGTCGATCTTCAGCCTGCTGCTTATTGCTGTGGAGCGCTACACGACAATGATGACACCTTTGCCCCAAAAGTCCACCACAAAGAGTTACTACAGGATCTATGGTCTGGTGGCACTGTGCTGGATGCTAGCTTTGGTGATTGGTTTCCTCCCTTTACTGGGTTGGAACTGTGTTTGCAGCCTTAGCGAATGCTCCACCCTACTTCCACTTTACTCCAAAACATACATCTTCTTCTCGCTCATCATCTTCTTCCTCATCCTCCTGGCCATCGGAGTGCTGTACGGGGCCATCTACTGCCACGTGCACAAAACGACACAGTTAACCCCTTTGCGAAGTCAAAAGCGCTCCTTGGCTTTGCTGAAAACTGTCATCACCATTGTCGGGGTGTTTTTGATCTGCTGGGGTCCGCTCTTCCTGCTTCTTCTGGTGGATTTCTTTTGCACGTCCCGACAGTGTGCGCTCCTTTATAATGCCGACTTTTTCATCTCCCTTGCTGTGCTAAATTCAGGCCTAAACCCTATTATTTACGCACTGGGCAGCAGCGACATGAGGAAAGCCATTGCTGGTTTGTTGTGCTGTTGCTGTCTCAAGATGGGCTTCTGTCATCTGGATACATCGTCATCCAAAGACACCAGCAGCACCTCGGAGAGCAGACGGGACAGTCTTAGGAACAGCTTCAATAAAGTCAGGAATCTCAGCGTGGCATCACCTCCGTGCACACCTAAAAAGACTAAAAAGAAGGACAGAAAACACAGGCGGAGCTCTACCACCACCTGCCTGTCAGTTTCAAGTGGTTAGACCGCAAGGCTCTCCTCCCAAACGGTTTCCTGTTCACCCATGGCATGATGCAGCAATGCAACAACCTTTAACACAGATGTACAAATAAATACATGTTTATTTTTATATTCTCAGGTATTGTTTAACTGAAACTATTTTATTGATACTGTTTATTGCATGTGATGTTTTTACAAAATGTGGAAATATGTAGCCGAATAAAAAGATTACCATCCAGTACATGTGATTTTGTTGGGACATTAATTACACTATTCATTTGTTGTCTGTGAGTTTGATGCAGTAAAAATAGAAAAAGTGTTTTGCTATGGAGATACAACCAACATTCATTATTTTACTATATTTGAAGCCATTTCTACCTTGAAGCAAAGTAACTGTTTCTTTGGTAATCTGCAAATACAATGGCATCAGAAAATTAAGGATTTTTAGTCTTTTAGCTGAATTGCAGTCCATCTCACATGCTGCTCTCCGACAGTGAGTGATTGGAGCTGAGTGCACTGGGACTAGGACTGAAGCCCTGAGGCACACAAAGCCACGGCTAATTGATAAATTCATTATGACTGTCTGGCAAATTACATATCTGGTTTGGCAGATACAGCTCTAGCACAACAGACTGAAAATGTACAGAAGAGCAAGTATTAAACCCCTTTGCCTTAAAATAACCACTGCTGAGGTGTTACACAGGTTTCTGTATGATATGTTTCATTATGATGGATCATAGTCTACTTCCTAAATCTTCAGTACTGTGCATATGTTTTAGGCAGGTATTACATGTAGTACAGTAGCAATGCTTTTGAAATGGTTAACGTAAATGTACATTTTTGCAAAGTGAGTAAGAATGTATTAATTTTTGGTGTGGATCTGGCTCACCATCTGGCTCCAGGATATCAGGATATCCAGTATCTTCAGCCCATTGCCTTGACCTCTAGTTAGTAACTAACTTCACCTGTTTTAGCTCCACAAATGTAATCTCAACGTCTGTCTGCAATTAGCACAACGAGACAAGAAAGATGTTAGACACTCTCTCTGGGCTGAACACTCCAAAATACCTCTGGCAGCAACTATTTATGCACAGGCTATCATAATTATCTGTCCTGTTTTTGACCATATTATCAACATTACCAGGAAATGCTTTAAAACACAAATAAACCAAAGTATCCACAGAAATATTAACTAGAGGTACACAAATGTAGTTCAACAAGAACATTTTTTAACACTCTTGTCACTGTAGTCTTGTTGTTGATGCTAGTTGTGCAGGCGTCTCTGACTGTCATTACTCCTGAGCTGTTGATGAAGTGTTGTGGTAAAACAAGGAAATGTGCATTTATCCTGTTACCAGCCGACCACCCACACAGCAGCTCCAACCAGAGTGAATGTTTGTGTGTGTGTGTGTGGAGGGGGATACTGCCACTAATGATCCCTTAAACATATACTACATGTACACCTCTTTACCTCAGGCTGTGACCTGTCTCCATTCTTTGAATTTTGTTAAAACAAATTATAATTGATGTTAAATAACCTACTTTTCCTTGTCTTATTTTTTTATGTCACATATAATTATCATTAAACAGAAAGAACCATATACAGTATTGCGTATATCTTGATTTGTTTGAATTGCAAGATTGGCCAACCACTTGTGCATCTTAAAATAAGGCTTCCGGCTTAGTTTGTGGTCTAATATCACACCCCCAGGTTCATAACTAACATTAACACATGTTTACATACACCACTGTTTTGTGCCTTCTACAGGTCACAATATACGGCGCCCAAAAATATATGTTGCAGATGGACTAAAGTATGTCTACGTGAACGGTAAACATGCATATAAACACTGTCCAATCCAGCTTTATTTCTAGAGCACTTTAAAATCAACAGGGTTGGCCAAAGTGCTGTACACAAAAAGAAATTGGTGAAAGACACAAAAGGGAGATTTCAAAACTGAGTGAATCAGCTTCCCTAATGTGCAGGGGGTAAAACATTCCACAATTTACGGGCAGCAATGGAGAAAGCTTGATCGCCTCTAAGTTTTCTTCTTGTCTTTGAGAGATCAGCAGACCTGAGAGAGCGTGTGGAGGTGTAGGGCTGGACTAGGTCAGACAAATACTGAGGAGCAAGACCATATGCACAATCATAATGTCAATAGGGAAACAAACTAGGAGCCAATGAAGGGACTGGGGGACTGGGGTAATGTGATCATATATGTGTTCCTGTCTGTGCAACCGTTTATGAGGAGAAAGGAATTCTGAGGTTGTCTCTCAAATGTTTTCCTGTTTTTTTGACAGACCAAACAAGTCGTCACTGGTTGTGTTTGCATCTGTGTTAAACTCTTGTGAATTCCTGCATCTTTACACTTAAGAGCCGGGATAAGTCTCTGTCCTGGCCCTGCTCCAGAGCCAAGTTCTGATGAAAAAGCAACAGCAAATTCCAGGCTTTATTAGCTTAACGCTCACAGACATTTGTTGCATTATACTGTATTTGACATGTCAGGAGCTGATCAGCAGGCAGAGCTCTTACAACATCAGGCCTTGTGCCGGTCTAAATGTGCTGCGATGGGTTAATGATGGTTGCGTGCAGACGTGGCTATGCCCTCAGTAATTACTGCACTGGCTTTGCCTGCAGGTGTGCAGCAGACAGCTAATGATGTACTGTCTGAGGATAGAGAGAGAGGCTGAGGACACATGCTGCTCCACACCACCAGCACTGCCTCAAGTCACACCAATGGCAACATCTCTAATCATTTTCATTGAATAAGTCATGTTTTTGGATGAGCTTCACCTGTTTCTATGTTAGATTCCTAATAATAATAGAACGTTTCAGAAAGGTCTGTGATAAATGACATCTTGAAATTAAGGTCAGTTCACGTTCAGTGATATTGTGTGGTGGCTCTGTGCTTCAGAGTAATTGACATATTCTCTCTTAAACAGAAATACCTCACCAACCACATCTACATTTACTGAAAGTTCAAAGGTTTGACCTCAATGCAGCTGTGTCAAAAACAGACCACATGCTGCTCCTACATCATTCATTTATTAAACTCTTGTATTTACTCTGAGCCTACAGCATTACTCATTCAGTCTGGTTTTACCTTTTGCACTGAGGTGTTACAGGGAGTGAGATAGGCTTAAATGTATTGTATTGTATTTGCTTCACAAAGTGGGCTTCTCAAGTCATGCAAAACAGTTAGAAACTAGTCACAAGGCTGACCATTAGAGTGACATTATACCCACCCATTGCTATAAGGAACCAACATTATTATATTTATACATGATCACACATATTACAGACACAAAAATAATAAATTAACACCACATTTTGTTGGTATGCTTTCTTTTTATTGGGAATTACATACTAAACATAGCATAAGTGACAGTGTTGTCATTAGCACAGCTATAGTACGATAATATGTACATCAGTAGAAACAGAAGTAAGAGAAAGAAACTAAAAGGAGTGTATTGACTCAGACAAGTGGCATTGTATCGAGGGAGACAGATTATCATTCTTGTCATGCTGACGTGGTCATGCACAGACAGGTCACATGGCAATGGAAAACCATGAAAGAAAAGAGCCTGGGACATCTTGTTCTTTATTGTGCACCTGTAGTATGATAATACAATCACCTTCAAATATTTTATATGGAAGCTGTCATCCTGATAGTCAAATAGTAAATAACATTATTAATAGGGTTATCAGTGAATCTAACACCTTTAGAGTCACATCCCTAACAGACAAATTAGCTCAAGTGTTAAACCAAGGGCTAAATATAGGACTAGCACTGCACCAAACCAAGTAACATCCAAGATTTCTGAAATATTTCCACTGGATTTCCACATCACTGACTGACACAGAGAGCAAGTGATACAGTGCAGATAATGCACCTTGTTGAAACCAATAATGTAATGATGGCGAATAATATAATACCTGTCTATAATGTAATCATTTTGGCCATTTTTAATGCAATAAAGGCACTAATGTAATAACCTGCCAATAATGTTAATAATGCCAATGAATGTTTCTGTTATGTTATTGGTTGGTTATTCCATTATTGGCTTTGCATTAAAATATCCTTTGATAATGTAATAACCTTTTACATTCTTGGCAAATTGTTATTACATTATTGGCTTTGTTACATTAAAAATGGCCAAAATGATTACATTATTTGCCATTATTACATTATCGGTTTCAGCACACCTCTTCATGTCTTTGTTCTCGTATCAATGCAGGAATGAATAATCATATTCATTACATGGACAAACACAGACAATAGGTGCCTATAGTAGTGTGCCCACTACTGTGTGTTCTGTGTATTTATTTATTAAAGATGACATTGTTTTGTGGGAGAAATCCTGGTCCAGTGTGAGGTATCAAATTCAAGTATGTGGTCTACTCAACAATAGTACTGGGAAATGTGCACGCCAGACAATGTTTTTGTAGAGGTTGTTGCCGGCTGCACCTGAGAGCAGTGCTGGATACTTCAAATACTAAGCATGTCAGATATAATAGATTTAGATACAAAGCTGTTTTAAATCGGCACCAGTTAATAAAACAAATGTAGTTAAAGCTTCAATGGCATTCAAAGTTTCTTCTTCAAATACTGTAACTAGAACCGAAAGCACTCGGACCCCTTCCAAGGCCTTTGCAATCAGTGATAGGCCTTGCTCTCAACCAAATGAGAGCAAACATTAATAATTAACTAAACCAGACGTGTCAAACTCAAGGCCCATGGGCCAAATCTTTTGACCAACGACAGCCCAAATCTCCACTTCCTCTGTGTTCCCAGCTGTGCTATAAACTGTCCGCCTCTTGCACTAAGTTCAATACGCGCTTTGCTGACTTCACATGCCCCTGAAAACACACAAATGATAGAGCTCCAATGTATCACACAAACGGCACACTCGTGCAGAGGTCCCTCTCTCATAATGGACTAACTCTTGCTCCAGTGCTCACTATGTTTGGTAGTAGGCTATATTTGTGTGACAAAAATAAACAAATCCATGCACAGAAGTTGTTCTGACTCATTCAAGTTTAACCACAAATACTATTAATGAATGAACTCTCAGCTAATGCAAGTGTATCATCAATGTATGTCTCAGTGGACACCAAACAGTGAATAGCTTTATGCATTGATCCCAAAACTACTGTAGCCTATTTTTATTTTATTATAAATTTAGCTATTTTGATTTTTAAGGCTTTATTGTTTATTTAAATGATGCTGTTGCATGTTCATTTAAAGGAGAGAGGCTGGATAATAGATGAATAACTAATATTAACCACGGCCTGACTGATTTTTTTTTTACATTTTGGCCCCATCTGTGATCAAGTTTGATACCCCTGAACTAACCCATGCTGTTAACACACTGAATCTTGGACCTCATCATGGGAGCGCCTGCATAGGCCCCACTGCTGCATGGCCTCCACATTTTTTTCCATTAAGCCTTAGGAACGGAAGGAGCTTTGTTCAACAGATGTTCCCGCTCAGCTCTCAACCAAATTACGCAGGCGAGCTCAGAGCCATAGGCCAGAACCACCACAGTTCCTGACTGAAAGGCAAAGGCTGCAACAAAAGCACATCAAGCTCAATAAAGCAGCCACATCATGAAATCTGGTCTGTCTTTGAGGTTTGCAGATGAAAGACACACTGACATCGGCATGGAGACTAAAAAGAGATCTGCTGCTCTTTGGTCTGTGCAGCTGTCTCTGTCCGGGACTGGGTTTTTGTGAGGCTTGCTGTCATTTGTGTTGTCATGTATATGATTTCAATAAGCAGATCTGGGCACAAGTGGAACAGAAACATACAGTTAAGCCCTCGACCTTTGCAGGAAGAAGTACAGCTGCAACCGTGACTGTACTCTTCTAACTGAACAAAACAAAAAAGTAAAACAAACCAATCGTAAATGGTCAAATCCACTGTTGTGATAAAAGTATACGTTCATCAATATTTTTCTACTCTATTCACTCCAAATTGTAGCTAGGATAATAATGCAAAGGGAATTATTAGATTTAAGGATATCATTATTTGTCATTATTAATTAGAATGTCAACATAATAATCCCTAATTCAGTCCAAATTACAAAACCATATGTACATTCCTGGTTATGTTATCCATCAGTGCCAAACAGGCAACATTAAATGTCATTACATTGTTTTTATTTGTGTACCTTGAACTGTCTGGCTTATACATTTTGAAGAATAATACTAATCCTATGAAGCAAAATCTATCTTTGTTTGATTAATTTAAAGTTGTTTTAAATGTACTGACATTTGTAAAATACATTTCATGCATTTAGATGAAGTACCTACAAATCAAAGCTATTTCTGACCCGTACTGACTATAGCCCTCCAGTCACACAGCTTCTCAACTTTTTACATCTTAACATTTATGCACACAAGAACAGAAGTCAGTTCATGTTTTCAAATGTAAATTAAACATTTTGTGTGTAAAAATGTCCAAAGTTGCATATTATTCCAGGGTACAAATCTCAGTGATCGATAGAGCCAGGTTTACAATTCTTGGTTTTGTAGACATTTTAAATGCCAAAAGAAATTCACAGAGGCGATTCTGGATATCTTATTTAGTCATTGAGTTATATTACTAAAGAAAAACTGTAAAACGTACCATTTTGCCTTGTTTATGGGTCAAAAACTTACATAAATCCATCTTGTAATTAGATATCATCAAATCTTTCCGTAAAATGTTTTAAATTATTGTTAATTACAAGACTGCAGGTTGAGTAAATATTATGATATAAACACTTTAATGGTGAGATTGGACATTTTCATTGTCTCCGTAAACACAGTCCCCCAAAGGGACCAAACTGGCCAAAAATCCCAAAACAAAAAAAAGGCAAAAAAAGGGATTTGTCAGAAGTGTGTTGCCTTTAGCAGGTGAAGAGTATTACCATTTACAACAAAACAGTTTAAACACAAGTTTAAAACCATGTAAACCATGCTCACACAAATGTCAATTGTGACTACTGCTTGACATCAATTACACGGACATAGCAGGCATTTTACTGGAATGACACAGTGAGCAGCAGCCTGGCCTCTGAAAGATGGGACGTATGCATAAAGAGGGTTTGCAGCCTTGTCAAAAAAAGACACTGAAATAAACATGAAGGCTGAGCATAACAGCAAAATGCATCACTATGTAACAGTACACACACTACCGCTCAGGACACCAGGGCCTCCATATCAAGAACAAAATGCTAAGTCTTCCCATGAAACATTCATACTGTTGGCTCTGTAGTGGAAGAACTAACTGCTGTGAGACTTACAGTGAATTGCCACACATAAACTATAATTTTGTGACAGTTGTAAGGTTTCAGATTTATTTTCATCAGCAGAATGCTCCTCTTTGCAGCAGCTCTGGCCAAATGAGAACAATAGAAGTAATGAATGTAGCTGTGTCCTTTTGGGCTCTCGCTGGAGTCAGGTGAGCTATGGGCTCCACTCCTGTTCCTGCTGAACTGAGCCAGTCTTCAGGTAAAACACTGATACCAGTTCAGTAGGCACAGGAGGGCCAAGCCCCATGCATGTCCCACCACTCTGTGGAGGAAGATTCATTGTGAAAGGGCAATGTGGAAGTATAGATAAAGATTCCACAAGATGTGCACTAGTTATGAACAAATCTTCCAAATGGCATCCAGGCACAGTACACTGCTGCCAAGACAAAATGCCTGCTTCAACTTAAGACGATTGGGAAATGAGAAAAAAGACTGTTCCAGATATCCTCAGAAAGACATAAAAACGTACTTTGACACCTGCAGTCCTATGAAGTCCACCATAAATACACAAAATATAGTTGACTCCCAATGCACTATTTCAAGAGGCTTTTCATGCAAATGAATACATATCTTAAGTATGCATACATCATGGTCGTCATTTCCTTTCTTCTACAGTTGTACAGGCCTGGGTTTTGGATTGTCTAAAAATGAACCATGTTTTAACACATAGGTAACATAAACTTAAGGGTCTAACTCCTGCAAATGGGTTGTTGGCTTGGGCTACAGTGGTGAGACTTGGTTCCCAAACGTTAAGGACGATGGCTCCGTTCCATTCCCCCATATGTTTTAAACTTAGTTTGAGTGAGCCCATTATGTGTGAACAGACTGTAACAGGGTGTCACTATTGTCACTATCAGGTGTGTGCAATTCTTTTTAGCACATGTTTTGTGACCTCGACCACAGCAGTGGCACCAAGTTAATAATATTGGACTGTTGTGAACTTGGCATGTCTGGACGCCTCTGACATTTAGCACCACATTCCAAAGATCACACTAGAACCCGTGGCATTTTTAAGTCCGTATTAACTCAGGTCGATTTGAGTCGGGGAAAACGCTTTCAGATTTGGTATGCAAGATGATGCCTGCCAGATGCACTGTGGTGTTTGAGATAAGACTTTTGGGGCAAACAATAAAATGGTACAGCCTGGACCTTTGCACAAATGGGACTAGTTTGGTCCACAGAAAGTTCTTGTATTTTACATCCTTCTAAATAATCTGCATTTCTCTGTCTTCATATCCAAGTGCTTTCCATTTACTGGAACCAATCTCCCTCC
Organism: Philypnodon macrostomus; assembly: GCA_036025475.1. NCBI lineage: Eukaryota > Metazoa > Chordata > Actinopteri > Gobiiformes > Eleotridae > Philypnodon > Philypnodon macrostomus. Next base: position 4,273 of record JAVQKC010196153.1, on the reverse strand, counting down.
ATCAAATCAACTAGTTCACCTCAGGCACTGAACTTAGCCACTGTGAACAACACATAACAGGGATCAATGCTCACCAATTAGCTAAGCTCTGTGCCTTTAGCAAGTGGGTGGCTGGCTTTTGAGAGAAGAGAGCCTCCCGCAGACCTTTACGTGACTGCTCAACCGTAACCTTTGCTGAGACTGCTGCGCTTATGGTGTGGGCACTTCAGTTTGAAGATGATGATATTGCTGTTAATGGAGATTTTTATTTTTTATTTTTCCTCAAATCTTTAAGGGGACAAATTATACATTTTACCACACTTTTAAAAAAATGCCTTCTCGCTGTAAAAAAAAAAAAAAAGCTCAGATTCAAGTCCCTCTAATATCCTGTTTCCCCCTGTTGGCCATACCCACTTCAGTGCTACAGCTGATGCAAAGTAGTAGCAGGGTAGGGTTTCTTCACCTGTTTTTAGCTGCTGAGAAGGTCATTGCCCCAGGATATTGGGTAACTTAAACATATACAACTCAGGTATGTTTTAATAAGAAAATATGATATAATAAAGTACAGGTAGGTTAGTCTAGTTAGCATAATATTACCCCTTTAAAAGCTAATCCTACTGTCTGTCTAATCTCCCCAGGTAAAACGTATCCTCTATTTATTCTTCCATAGCAACTTCAAGACTAGACAAGGACAAGCTAATGTGGATATTGCACAATGCTCTTGAGTCTGGCTTCACCTGTCGAGCTGTGAAGGAGTGGAAATCCCTGGCAATGTGATTTTTGTTTGTCTTTTTGAATCAAATCACGGTGCCAGGAACCCTCCCCGCCACAGCCTATGTGCGCTCTGCCCTTCAGTGCCCTCAGCTGGCCTCTTCCTCTTCCTCCTGGGCTCCAGATACGCACTTGTGAGCTGAGGAAAAAACACACATAGAAAAAACATTATTGCAATTATAATAAAAGTATATGATCTCAATAAGGAAGACAATAAAGTTGGTAAAGCTGTAGCAGCACTTTCATTTGTTCAGTTTAGCCAATTTGTCACAGGGCTGACACAGAGACACACATTCATCTACCACTAAATTGGCCAATTCTCCTAACACATGCATGTCTTTGGACCTTTGAAACCAGAGTAACACTGGGAAGATATGCAGAAGCCAGACTGAGAACTGACCACTCACTCTTGGTACATTATTATGACGGAGGTATATATTTGAGTATTTGAGACATTTTGATGGATACATTCGTCTTGGATTGAGGAGACACACTACTTAAACTCTTTTTACAGTTTCCTGAGACCGTCACTGTCTGTGATTATCTTTTGTTGTTTTGTTGATGTTTTTGTTCAGAGAAAATTCCAGGCCCACCCCAGTGAGCCTGGGAATAATTACAGGATTGTTTAATAGGAGGTTTCATTGGCCCATCATAAAATCATTTTGAGAGATTTGAGATTAAGATTAAGAGCAGTAAAGCAATAATTTTCCTATAAATTGTATTAAATGAGGTGAAATGTATAAAAAATACAGTACTTGTCTCGTAGAAGTGGTATAAAATGAGTATGAATGACCTGGATAATTGAGATGCTGAAAGCTGTAGTTTAGATTTAATATTTGCTTTCGTAGAGGAGTATGTCACAATATATAACCTGGCAAAAAACAGACGTGTGCATTCAATATTGTAGCTACATTTACTTTTCAAGGCATCCATTTTCATATCTGCAATCATTCAATCTCACATTACAGAGACAGCTGACAAAAAATCTGGGCAAGAGTATTACTTGATTTATGACTTGGCTTGCACATTATATCCATTTTTGTATTTCTGATCTTCTTTGAAAACTGCTAATTAATAAATGAAATATTTCATGGATTTAAGGACTGGAAGACAGATTTGTATAGGACAAAAACAGATGAACTCACTATAATCTTGGTAATTACAAAAATATTCTCAGCTGCTTCTCTCCAACCCGTCCTACATGCATGTTCATAAAACATTATGTGCTGAGAGCTCACTGCTGGCATGTGTGCATGGTCTTATAAAGTCCTTCCAAGTATTTATGCACAGAGTTGCAGTATGCATAACCAGGCAGGGCAATACTGTACGTCTGTCCTGTCAAATTTAACAGTGCACCCCCACCCTGTGCAGGAATCATGAATAAATATGTCTGTGTCTAGGTCGTGAGATGTGGAGCCGTGTTGTGCTTCACTGAGCAGTTGTAGGAAAGATGGATGAAGGTTTGCATTTGTGTGCCTCTGTGTGTGTGTTTCTGTGTGTGTGTGTGTATCTGTGTCTGTGTGTGTGTGTTCATTTGCATGCGCGAGCTAGATGGTTGAAACAAAGAAAAGGGGTAAGAGTGCAACTGAACAAGCAAGGAGTGGCCTTCAATGAGTCAATGTTTGCTTGCGGACTGTGAGAGCGTGGTTTCAGACATCACTCATATCTGGGTTTATACTCAGGTTAAAGTTAAGGATGTGACATTGATTTGGCAAGCAGGATGAATTATAGTGGAGCCTATAGGACTAAGAAGTGGATGTGATAGGAATGAATATGGTAATTGGTTATCTTACAATGCCTTTATGATGCATTAGATTGGAAATATATTAATACATAAATACAAAGCTACATTTTTTGTCAAGAAAATAGGTACAAAAAAATCAACTTGTGACGACATGAGATGAAGATTTAACATTAGGAAAACTCCTGTGTGGCAGAACCCAAAGGCTACATGTACTTGATAAGTAAGGCTATCTGATATGATGTGAGTGTATGTTTATTTTTAAAGGAGTCATATACACTTAAGGCCCTCTCTTCCCATTGTCTATGCCCAATTCACTTTGTCAATCCAATATGGTGACAAGCAACACAGCTTCCTAGAAAGTGGTTTCCTTATCTATAAACATACAAAGCAGTATTTTCAGCTCTTTAGAAAATTAGTCCCTCAGCATACTAAGATTAGTGAAACGTCTGAATGAAACTAAAATAACAAGCATCATTACAACATGGGACAGCACAGAAATTGTATTAATTATGCTTTGTAATGTCATAATGTCATGTCTAGTGGGGCAAAATTAGGCTCAAGGTGTGAACACACATTTAGAAACTGCCATGTCTGCACTGTACAGTATGACCTCATTCACAGCCCGGAGATACTGCTGGTCGGGCAAAAGGCAAAACAAGTCCAAATGGGGACCAAATTACATTATAACCATCCTAAAACACCTGCACACACAAATACAAAATGTTCCCGGCTTTGTGATGCCAGATTTTTCCCCGGGTTTTCTCTCTCAGGTGACAACTACCACACTGTTTGTTGAAAAGTCATTTGTCATTCATGTTGTTGGCGGTGTTTACCGGGGAGATGTTCTAATAGATACACAATCTAGAGCCTGAGATCTGCATCTGAAGCTCATCGCGGAGTGGTTATGATGACACTTACACATGGGTGCCACTGGTTTGTCACTGTGCTCTCACTAAATGCACAGGCCAAGAAATGAGAAGGTGGGGCAAGATAGAAGGAGTGTGTGAGAAGCAAATGGTGCTAGAAAAAGTGCAGTGAACATGGGTACATAAAGTCTGGTTGAAATTTGAAGGGACTAGCTCAGATGAGTTCAAGGGTTTTTATTGAACGCTTTGAAGCAAAAATTTTATAATTCTTGATACAAAATTTCACAGCAAACATTAGGTTTGGAGTCCATCAATCTCCAGCAGCCATTGGTCAAAATTGAAACAATGAATGGTACTTTCTAGACTGAATTATTGCTGGCCATATTATTAGGTACAACAATTTGGTTTCTCCAATGATTATCAAATCAGAAGTCAAGTATTACAACTTTTGCTCATTAGACATGTCGAAGAAAAAAGAGATTATATGTGACTCTTTTTTTTTATTGCACAAAATAAAAAACAGTGAGCAGTAGACCTGTGGGTGATGTTGATGCAAGGTGGGTGAAGACAATCTCTGAACAACCTTGAAGCAGATGGACTACAGCAGTCGTACGGAGTCTTTGTGGGACGTCATTCCACAAGCACTTTTTCACAATCACTATTTGTAAAACAAGGCCTGTGCTGTCGTCCCCGACAGCAAAGTATATATCGGCGAAAACGACCCCATACGTCTGCCCCATACGTCTGCTACAACTATTACCAACGGGACCTTAATCACTTTTTTGATTTGTCTTGATGTTTGTGAAGAATGTTTTTGCCAAATTTAGAAAATTCCCTAAAGCTGCATTCTTCTTTCAGTCTATAGGGGGCGCTATAGAGGTAACTGCCATCATATTGGTCAGATGTGTTCAGG